>AWOL01S0102026.1:0-13010 GCA_000715115.1 Nicotiana otophora
GAGCACCCGAGGGGTAAGGATATTCCCCCAGTTACTACATTGCCCGATTCTACCACAGCTGATGAGACCGCACTTGTCCCTACGCCTACTAAAGGTGCAACAGTTCCTCCAACCGATGTTCCAGTTCCTCCTCCAGCTCTAGCTTCCGATTCTGGTGTTTATGATATTGATCTTAGGGGAGCCATACATATGTTGGCACATGTAATGGCTTCTCTGGCACAGAGATCGAGTGGTGGGCCTACTTTTTCCAGTCAGCCAGGGGAATCTGCTAGTTCCAAGGTGAACAAGTTTCTTCAGTTAGATCCTCTAGTGTTTACGAGTACTGATCCCGAGGAGGACCCCCAAACTTTATTGATGATATGCACAAGAATCTTCGGGTTATGCATGCTATAGAGACGGAGGGAGTGGATTTGGCCTCCTACCGCCTGAAAGGGGTGGCATATTCTTGGTTTGCGTTGTGGGATGAATCCCATGAAGAGGGAAGCCCTCCGGCAAGGTGGGGTGAGTTCATAGATGCCTTTATGGATCATTTCTTGCCTGCCAAAACTAAGGCAGCTCGTGCCACCGAGTTTGAAAGCCTGAAGTAGGATAGTATGAATGTGTTGGAGTACCATATGGAGTTTGCGCTCCTATCCAAGTATGAGGATAGAGTGCGCCGGTTTGTACATGGCCTTAGCCCCTTAGTTATTAGTGAGGTATCTACAGCTGCCTTGAATTCATATATGAACTATGGTAAAATGGTGGCATTTTCGCAAGCCATAGAGACCCGTAAATTAAAGAATAGAATGGAGCGTCAGAGTAACAGCAAGCCCCGGTTCGCGGGCAACTTTGGTGGTGGTAGGTTGGCATTCAGGGGAGGGTCATCAGGACCATCTCAATCATTCGCTCAGTATTCAATGAGTGCCTAGTCATTTGGACCCAGTCACGGCAATAGGGGACCCTACCAGCAGGGTCAGCCCGACAGAAGGTTTCAACAGCGGAGGCTCCCACGCCCTAAGTGTGGGAGGATGCATTTTGGGTCCTCCTTCTTGGACCTACCTATATGCTATGGGTGCGGTTTGAGGGGTCACATTCAGAGAGATTACCGCTCGTCCCGCTGAAACATGGGTAGAGGTACGGCGCAACCAGCTAATTCTACAGCTACTACATCCACAGCAGCTCCAACTCGAGGCACCCCACCACCCACAGGGCGTGGTGCACAGAATTCGGGAGGACCTAGAAGATTTTATGCAATGTGGAGGAGTCGGGATTCAAAGGCTTCTCCAGATGTTGTCACAGGTATATTGTCTGTCCAATCCCATTATGTATATGCTCTTATTGATCCTAGTTCCACTTTATCATATGTCACTCCTTATGTTGCTATGGAATTTCGGATAGAACCGGAACAACTTCATGAGCTGTTCTCTGTGTCTACTCTGGTTGGTGAGTCTATTTTGGCCGCGCGGGTTTATAGGGATTGTGCTATTATGTTGCATGGCCGGGTCATTGTGGCTGATCTTATTCTATTGAGATTGGTCGATTTTGATGTAATAATGGGGATGGATTGGCTTTATTCAGGTTTTGCCAAGCTTGATTGTCGAACCAGAACTATTAGGTTAGAATTTCCAAATGAGCTAGTCATTGAGTGGAAGGTTGATGATGTAGTGCATAAGGGTAGGTTTATTTGTTACTTAAGGCCACGAAAATGATCAACAAGGGGTTGTATTTACCATTTGGTCAGGGTTACGGGCACCGATGCTGAGGCACCTACACTTGAGTCCGTGCCTGTTGTGAATGCGTTTCTGGGAGTCTTTCCGGATGAACTCCCTGGGATCCCACCAGACAGGGAGATTGAGTTTGGGTTTAATGTGATGCTAGACACGCATCCTGTATCTATTCCACCCTACAGATTGACACCGACAGAATTGAAGGAGCTAAAGGAACAATTGAGGGATTTGTTAGAGAAAGGGTTCATCCGACCGAGTGTGTCACCATGGGGCGCACCAGTTCTCTTTGTGAGAAAGAAAGATGGATCACTGAGGATGTGTATTGACTACTGGCAGCTTAACAAAGTCACAATAAAAAACAAATACCCATTACCAAGAATAGATAATTTGTTTGATCAGTTACAGTGTGCTAGGTACTTATCCAAAATTGATTTATGGTCTGGGTACCACCAATTGAAGATCAGGGAGTAGGATATTCCAAAAATAGGTTACAGGACCCGATATGGGCACTTTGAATTTTTGGTAATGTCTTTTGGGCTAACAAATGCCCCGGCGGCTTTAATGGATCTTATCAATCGGGTTTTCAAGCCTTTTCTCGATTTCTTTGTGGTAGTGTTCATTGAAAATGTTCTTGTGTATTCGCAAGTTCTAGAGGACCATGCCGATCATCTCAGGGCAGTTTTGCAAACTCTTCATCAGCACCAATTGTACGCGAAATTTTCAAAATATGAATTTTGGCTCGAATCTATCACCTTCTTGGGTCATATTATCTCCAGAGAAAGAATTAAGGTCGATCCTCAAAAGATTACAATGGTGAAAAATTGGCCTAGACCTTCAACGCCAATCGAGATTCGCAGTTTCATGGGCTTAGTAGGGTATTACAAGAAGTTTGTGGAGGGGCTCTCTACTCTTTCCTCTCCGTTGACTAAATTGACTCAGAAAGCAGTTAAGTTCCAATGGTTTGATGCTTGTGAAAGGAGCTTCCAGGAGGTGAAATCAAGATTGACTACGACACCGGTGTTGACCTTACCAGAGGGTGCAAATGGATTGGTGGTATATTGTGATGCTTCAAGAATTGGGCTTGGGTGTGTATTAATGCAACTGGGCTAGGTGATAGCTTATGCTTCCAGGCAACTCAAGTATCATGAAAAGAATAATCCAACACATGACTTAGAAATTGCAGCGGTGGTTTTTGCATTAAAGATTTGGCATCATTATTTGTATGGGGTCCATGTGGATGTATTTATGGACCACAAGAGTCTTAAATATATTTTCAAACAAAATGAGCTGAATCTGAGGCATAGATGATGGTTTGAGTTACTCAAGGATTACGACATCCATATTCTGTATCACCTGGTGAAAGCCAATGTTGTGGCGGATGCTCTTAGCCGGAAATCTATTGGTAGTTTGGCTCAGTTGGAGGCATGTCAAAGGCCATTGGCCAAGGAAGTTCATCGATTGGCTAGTTTGGGAGATTGTCTTGCGGACTCTAATGAACAAGGAGTAATTGTACAAAATAGGGCTGAATCATCGCTTGTTGTGGAAGTCAAAGAGAAGCAATACAATGATCCATTTTTAGTGCAATTGAAGAAGGGGATTCAAAAACATAAAACTATGGCTTTTACTCTTATCATGGATGATCGTACACTAAGGTATCAACGGCGGATATGTGTTCCAAATGTAGATGATTTCCGGGAAAGAATCATGACCGAGGTTCACAATTCTAGGTATTCCGTGCACCCAGGTTCTAAAAGATGTATCATGATCTCAAGGAAGTCTATTTCTGGAATGACATGAAAAGTAATGTGGCAAACTTTGTGGCAAGGTGTCCGAATTGTCAACAAGTAAAGGCCAAACACCAACGACCTGGTGGGTTGGCACAAAACATAGAAATTTAAATGTGGAAGTGGGACATGATTAATATGGATTTTGTGGTAGGATTACCACACACTCCGCGCAAGTTTGACTCAATTTGGGTGATTGTGGATCGGCTCACGAAATCAGCACACTTCTTGCCTGTTAAATCTACCGACATAGAAGAACAGTATGCTCAGTTGTATATCAAGGAAATAGTTAGGCTACATGGTACTCCAGTTTCAATAATTTCCGATCGAGGGGCTCAGTTCATGGAAAATATTTGGAATAAATTTGAGCAAGATTTGGGTAATAAGGTGAATTTTAGTACACTTTCTATCCGCAAGACCGATAGGCAAGCAGAGCGGACTATTCAGACACTTGAGGACATGTTGCGTGCTAGTGTTCTCGACTTCAAGGGTAGCTCGACTGATCATTTGGTACTCATAGAGTTTGCTTATAAAAACAACTTTTATACTAGTATTTAAATGGCACCATTTGAGGCATTATATGGTAGGAGATATAGATCTCCCATTGGGTGGTTCAAGATTTGGGAAGCAGAGTTGATAGAGCCAGACCTCATGCATCAGGCTACGGAAAAAGTTAAGATCATTTAGGAAAGGTTGAAGAATGCTCAGAGTCATCAAAAGTCTTATTCGGATGTCCGTCGTAGGGATTGGAGTTCAAAGAAGATGATTGGGTATTCTTGAAAATTTCACCCATTAAAGGTGTAATGCGATGTGGTAAGAAAGGGAAATTGAGTCCGAGGTATGTCAGACCATACATAATCATTCAGAGGATCGGTGAGGTGACGTACAGGCTTGACCTACTACCTGAGATGTCATTAGTGAACCCGGTATTCCATGTTTCTATGTTGAAGAAGGTTGTTGGAGATCCATCAACTATTATGCCGGTTGAGACCAATGAGGATAATGAAGAACTATCATATGATGAAATTCCAATTGCCATTCTTGATAGGCAAGTCCGAAAGTTGAGGAATAAAGAAATTTCCTCTGTGAAGGTGTTGTGGTGAAACCAGCAAGTTAAAGAGGCTACTTGGGAGGCTGAGGAAGAAATGAAAAAGAATTATCCTACTTGTTTGTATAAACTATGTGACCTTTTTATAAAAATGTCGCCTATGGATTCTTGTATCACTTGTTCGGTTATGGTAAAGGTGCTTCTTTCTAAATATATTATATGTGAGGCCATGGTTGGTGTTGTTTGTCACGACCAAAACTGAGGAGCGTGACTAGTGCTCAACCTAGTTAACCCGACCGAGAAAGCCTGTTAGATTTCCTTCTACCCAAACTCATCCACGAATGGAGATAATACATATTTTCATTAATTAGACAAAAGGTGTTCACGTCTACAATACCAATTCATTTCCAATAGTTTCATCATTTTTAAAGTGTCAAATGGACAAGTAATACAACTACAACATAATATATATTTTGACTTTCCCAGCACCAATACACAACCCACACTATGTCTACGGAGCCTCTATAGATAAAGAAGAGTACAATGATAATGCCGGCAACAAGGCCCCGGCTATACCTCAAACAGAATATACAAAGTACAAAAGATGCATGACCCCGGAATGAAGTGGGGCTCACCAAGTCAGCTGGGAAGAAGGTTCACTGCTATCACTAATCAATATCTCCTGCTGTGGAACCACTTGCATCCATTGAAAGATGCAGCGCCCCCGGCAAAAGGGACGTTAGTACCGTCAAATAGTACTAGTATGTATAACTAAACACCCTCTCAATGGAATGACAATTAATACAACAAGATTATCATAATATCAATGAAAGCCTTAATCAACATCAAACCATAATTTAGGATCAAGACAATGTTCAGATTAATTTCCATATATCATATTGGGAGATTTTTAGTCTCGATATACCATTGTCCACAATACTAGTGTTCACAATACCAATTCCACCGTACTTTTAGCACGGAGTCCGGTCACGACCCGATCGGCTAGGCTATCTTATTTGAGAATCAACCACAATTACCATAAATACCAATACCACCGTAAATTTAGTACGGAGTCCGATCACGACCCAATCGGCTAGGCTATCTCATTAGAGAATCAACCACAATTACTGTCAATATCAATACCACAGTAAATTTAGTACGGAGTTCGATCACGACCCAACCGGCTACGCTATCTCATTAGAGACATCAACCACAATTACTATCATTACCAATACCACCGTAAATTTAGTACAGAGTCCGATCACGGCCCGATCGGCTAGGATGTCTTATTTGAAGACATTAACTAAAATCTCAATTTCAATTACAATTTCCAACACAATCACCACCATGTGTGTGATATGGTGCCCGATCACGATCCGATCGGCTAGGCTGTCTTATTCGAGACCTCAACCTTTTTATACCAATCACCGCATTTCATACTTCTTTTACATCTTTAAATTTCATTGGCACTAGTGGCCATATTTATAAGATCATTCTTGGCACTTTGGAAATATTCAGTATTTCATGCTCACCTTATCAATTTCAAATACCATCCTCATCATCAACAACAAACACAATTCAAATCAAAGTGTATAGTACACATGTGAGAAATTTAGAGTCTAGTGCACACAGAGATATTTCACAAAAATTGGCATAATAGCCTTCATTTGAACTTGACTTAAAGTCGAAACATTATTAATGCACAGCCCATATTTTAACACATCCTCAATTGGTAACATAACATGAATAGAGCATTTGGTATGCTTGTTGAACATATATCTTTCAACCCAATCTTACTCGGAATAGCCAATTTCATAATGAATTACTCGGGACTTACATAATTTACATGAATATCGTGGGATTCAATTCTAAGAGAAGAATTTAGCCAACATACCTCACTTGAGCTTCCTTAAACTCTAAATGTTCCGGAATTCTTAGCAACTTCAATCTATTTTAGAAATATAACAAATTGCACAAAAATTAGGAAGATGATCATGGTTCTAGCTCACTTGAGCATTTTATCAAACACTAGGTACGCATAAGGTTTCAAGGTCCTTTTTATGAAGGATTCCATCTTCCCACAACCCAATATTTACCATTTTTAGCTCAAACATCTTTCTACACCCTTTGATAACACATGCATGTAAAATAAACAACCTCATGCCCAAATATTATCTTGTTAATTATCCATTCCTACACAAAATTCGAAATTGAGGGTTAGGGTGTAGAATCTTACCTCTAGGATGAAGACCTAGTGAGTTTCCCTCCTTAATTTTCCAAAAGTTGAGCAAGAATTGAAGAACAATTATTGAAGAACACATTCTCACTCTAGGGCACTCTCTCTCACTCTAAAGTGTCAGATTATTGCTCAAAAATGGCCCAAAGAGTGTATTTAACGAAATAGGGTCGGGTTTTAAAAACCCAAAAATGGAGCTCCAGAACGGTTCTGTGATCGCATATGCGACCGCATAATGGATATGCGAACCGCATATTGGTCGCATAATTGCTGATAAAAATGATCCAAAATCGGTCTGTGTATGCGGTCACTATGCGGTCCGCATAACTGTTATGCGGTCGCATAATGCACCGCATAACAGTTATGCATTCGCATAGCGACAGCATAGCTGTTTCCAGAATGGCCCTCTCCTGCTCACTTCTGCATCCATTATGCGGCCCGCAGAGTGATTATGCGGTCGCATAATGGACCGCATAAATGCACTTTTCTGCCAAAAATTTTCCTTTACTTTCCCGTGCATTGTTCAACCCAAAACATTATTTTCTTTGCAAATTTTACCGAACTTTACACTTAAGTACTTCAAAATTTTCCGGGGTGTTACATTGTTATGAGTTATGTTACATCATTTGTTTATGTATATGTTTTAAGGATGTGTTTCTGGGACGCTCTGACATGTGGATAGACCTAGTTACAAGGGAAACTTTGGCGAAATTTTTAGGAATTTAAGGAGTTAGTCAAAATGATCCAAAATTGGTCTGTGTATGCGGACAAATTTGGGGCTGATGGTGTGTGGTATGAAAACTGAGTTGCATAAGATGCTAATAATGAACCTTGACCCTCATTCGAGGACGAATGATCCTAAGTGGAGGAGAATGTAAGGCCCCGTAAAAATTTCGCAAAGCAAAAATAATGTTTTGTGGCGCCGAATTGATTTAGCCATAATAGCTCGCCGTGACTCGAACTTTTTGGGTCGAACAATGAACTGGAGAGTAAAGGAATAGTTTTGGCAAAAGAGGACGTTTCTGCGGCCCACAAGTATTCTATCATAATTCAAGTAAACAAGCAAGAGTAGAGACAATGAATGGCACATAAGAAATGATCACCACAAAATGTACACGGTCTAACTCCCACAGGGTATGCACACCACTACACAAATAACAACAATAACAACGCCCCCAGGCCATCACAAGGCATTACAAATCATTCCCCGACGTAGCCCACCTTGTCTCGCCATGTGCGCAATAATCAAGTAAATGCCCACAATATCTCGCCGCAAGCACATAATAATATTCTCACCTTGTCGCGCCACATGCGCAAACCCACATATATATCTCGCCTTGTCATGCCGCATGTGCAAATATCAATAGTAAAAATAGCACGGACAACTCATGTGTGAACACCCCGCAATCCTCCCAACAATACTACATATGCCAAATCATAACAACACAATAAAATAACTTTACAACATGTGCACATATGCAACAACATTTCTTCAAAACATTTTCAATACCACAACCACGCATAGCCCTCGGCTCAACAATACTCCGTACAACATCAACAACAACAATAACACGGGAATACGGCAAGTAAATCAACTTAAGAACTTCAGAAACAAGGGGAAAGATAGCGTGCATCAATGATTTCTACATAAATACAACTCGACAGTAAGAGAGATAGCACGCATCAATGATTCTAAATAAGGATACGTCAACAATGAAAGGAATAACAAAACCTCAATTAAAGTTGAGCAATTATGGAAAAGATACTAATAAATTCAATTAAGGATAAGCAATTACGGAAAAGATAATAATGACTTCAATTAAGGATAAGGAATTACAGAACGAATAATAATAACTTGAATTAAGGATAAGCAATTACGGAAAGTATAATAATAACTTTAATTAAGGATAAGCAATTACAGAAAAGATAGCATGGAAATAAAGAGGCAATATATTCAATTAAGGCACATAAACATTTAATTGGCAACAAGGGTAAAACATGAATCAATTAATTCCAAATAAGATGCGTAAGGGTAAATTTAGGAAATGGGGGATTTAACATGCTAAAACAACTTCACATCTAATGAATATAAGAACCTAAGAGCACTAAACGGTTAAATTTTCACAAATACGCCCGAGTACATACTCGTCACCTCGCGTACACAACCTTCACATGACGCAATTAGCACAAATAACTCAAATCCTAAGGGGTAGTTTCCCCCACACAAAGTTAGGCAAGATACTTACCTCAAAGAAGCTAGATCGTTACTCTAAGATGTCCTTCTCGAGTGGAACAACCTCTGGACGGCTCAAATCTAGCCAAAAAACTTCAAATCATAAACCCCGGGCCCACACCTCCGGGCACACACCTCGAAATAAAGCCAATAATAAAGCTTCAATCTTTAAAAAAAACTAAAAAGTCAACCAAAATTAATATAATACGAACATTTTGGAACTCGACAAAATTAATATAATACGAACAACCATTCAATTACGAGTCCAACCATACTAATTTCATCCGATTCGGATTCCGAATCGATAATCAAAACCCAATAATTCTCTTCAAAAAACGTTTTTGATAACAACTCCCAATTTTCCAAACAAAACGTGGATTAATTCAAACATTAACTTATGTAATCATATTAAAAAACACAAATTATAGTTTGATACTGACCCCCATGAAAAGACGAGAAGAACGCCACAAACATCACCTCAATCGGAGCTGTAGAACACAAGATATGCTCAAAATACTAAATAAACGCAGTCATATTTTTTTAATACACAGGAAATTTCGCTTCCGCGCCCAAAACTCCGCACCTGCGGTCTTCTATATGTAATTTCTTCATTTGCGGACCATTTTTGTACCTGCGGGGTTGCAGATGCGGACCCAACT
This sequence comes from Nicotiana otophora, assembly GCA_000715115.1. Lineage (NCBI taxonomy): Eukaryota > Viridiplantae > Streptophyta > Magnoliopsida > Solanales > Solanaceae > Nicotiana > Nicotiana otophora. Next base: position 9,667 of record AWOL01S0102026.1, read on the forward strand.
TCGCATCTACGAAGCACCAGCACCGACTCTCTTCTCCGACACTAAAATGAGCATAACTCGCTCATACGATGTCCAAATTAAACATTGTTTTTGATATGGCTCCATACTTATGATACAGATCTAATGCTTCAATCAAAACAACAATTGGAGGTCATTGTCTTAATGTGGGAGCATTTATGCTTGACGAAACGACGTCGAAACATCAAAACTGAGCGCAAGACAACCCAAACCTATCCGAAACTCACCCAAGCCCCTCGGGACCCAGTCCGAACATACCAATTAGTCCCAACACATAACTCGGACATGCTCGAGGCCTCAAATCAAATCAAACAATATCAATAATACGAATCGCACCTCAAATCGAACTTAATAAACTTTTGAACTTTCAACTTCTACAACACGCACCGAAAAATATCAAATCAACACGGAATGACGTCCAATTTTGCATGGAAGTCTCAAATGACGCAACGGAGCTAATACAACTCTCCAAATCGCAATCTGAGCCCCATATCAACAAAGTCAACTCTCGGTCAAACCTCTTAACCTTCCAAAACTTCAACTTTCCAATTTTCGCCAAAATGCTTCAAAGTATCCTATGGGCCTCCAAATCCGGATGCACGCCTAAGTCCAAAATCACCATATGGAGCTATTGGAATCATCAAAATGCCATTTCGGAGTCGTCTATACAAAAGTCAAACTCCGATTAACTCTTACTGTTTAAGCTTCTAAAACAAGAATCCTTCTTCCAAATTGATCTCGAATCATCCGAAATCTGAACTCCACCACACACGTGCCAAGAATTGTTCCGAAGTCATCAATCACTGAGTGAACAAACCATACATACCCGGGGGTTACCCTACATCAACCCAGATCCACGTAAGCCCGATAACAACACCTCAACTGAAGGTTTTTCCTTCCACCAATACCAATAGGCCTTAGAACCAAATTTCTCACCATCTGGTTGTTTCAACAAGACCTGATTCCTACATCAACACATGGTATCAGCCCCAACCAGCTGCAATAACCTATGTATACACTCACCAGATACAAACACATGACCTAACACACTACACATATGTCCATAACAACATTTCTAATCACAGTAGCCGTCCATACTCAAACCCAGCACCGGCAATTAACCTCATATCGGCTAGCACCCTGTTCCAAACATCCACAACACCGACAAGGATACTAGAAGCACGAAGATGCCATGATTATTCACTAAACAAAACAAGTCACACCTAACACCAGTTGGGCACACACCTCGCAAGCTAAACCCTAATAAGCATAGTATGAATATGTCTAAAAATTTCCAAGGGAACAAATGAAAGAATTATCAAACAAAACCGACATGCACAACTCCCTATCAGTAGCATACTACGAATTAATTCCACAAGGGAGAATCAAAGTATACGGATAACTCACAAGGACCTCATCCTAATATAACTTCAACGCGGCACGCAGCCTAGCCCAAACATTAGAAACTTTGTGGAAACGCGAGGATCCCATCCTCAACTCTGAATCACAAGTAGATTACACATCATACCAACCGAAACCTTCTACAAAATCAATTTCCGCTAGCAAGGTCACAACACTTGCTGAACTCCCACACCGATAGAGCATCTAATTCACAAATCGTAACCAACCACACCCAGAAATCACATAAAAACCTATCGTAATTGGTAACAGGAAGTCATTCCTAGTCTTACCGCTCTCAATAATGAATAAAACAAAATGATAGACACGGGCTACCACTATAGAATCTCCCAACAGGGGTAAACACATAAGTAGAGTAAAGAATAATAAAACTCACCCATATGTGAAGCAGCATAGGAAGACTCACCTCGATAAGCAGAACAGAAACAAAATATGAATGATGCTCCTCTATAAAAAAATCATACTTGTACTGCATCATCCGATGCAGCGGCCTCATCCCTACCGTAGAAAGTACATCAACGGACCGAGTCCCCCTCTTGTGCAACCTCTACCTGCCTGACCTGTACCTCAAGCTAGCTTTGCAGCGATATCAGCAACTAGAGCAGAACGCATAGCCTGGATAACCGCCGTGACACATCTATTCGGAGTCTGGTACAATCTCTCACCATGTGGCTGGTATCTCCATACTCAAAGAAGCCGCTCTGCTGGCAAGGCTGTGGAAGCTGTCCGGCACGGGAACTCTGCGACCCATGGACATTTGAAGCACCGCACAAAGCCTGAAGTGAAAACTGAATAGACTTACCCACAAAACCTCTACCATGGCATACCTTGCCTCCAAAGTAGGGACTAGTAGATCCTCTCGGTCTACGAGGCCTCTTAGCCTCCCTGCCCTCTCTCTCCTAAACCCATATGTCCTCTCCCTCCTAGTCCTGCATGCCCTCTAGAAGGCGAGCGATCTCTACCACCTGATGAAATGGAACATCTGACTCCAACTCCTGAGCCATGCTAAACCAGATATCATGGTTGAGCCCCTTAATGAACCTGCAGACTTGCTGTCTAACTGTAGAAACCAAAGTAGGTGCATGTCTGGACAAATCACTGAATTTGACGGCATACCATTACACTAACATAGTGCCCTAGCACAGCTGCTCCAACTCTATGCGCCAGGCAACACGAAGAGTCTGAGGAACATATTCCCTCAAGAAGAACTCTGAAAATCGATCCTATGTGAGTGAAGTTTTCTCAGCCATGCTACCCAACTCGTACATTTTCCACCACTAATATGCCGCTCCCTTAAGCTAAAACGAAGTAAAAACAACCCCACTCATCTCTACAATACCTATAGTGCGGAGCAAATGATGGCACTCCTCTAGAAAACCATGTCCATCCTTTAAATACAAACCACTGAAGGTAGGAAGGTAATACTTCTTGAACCTTGCAAGTATAAGTTGTTCTTCCTCAGATGTTGTTGACCTAATCATGGGCTGAACCGGAAAACCTCGATGCACCGGCACCACACTCAGAACCTGACTAATGTGAGCCCGCTGCTCTAAGGTGCGGGCGGCGGGAGTGGCTGGTGCAGCCAGAATCAACCCCGCATGAGCTAATATACCAAACATGCTCAGGAACTGTGCTAAGGTCTCCTGATGTCTGGGGGCAACAACAGGCACCTCCAGTGCCTGTCCCCCAACAAGAGCTACTGGCAGCTCCTCAACTGCTGCTCTGATAGTTGCTCTAGCTATAGCACNAAACGAAGTAAAAACAACCCCACTCATCTCTACAATACCTATAGTGCGGAGCAAATGATGGCACTCCTCTAGAAAACCATGTCCATCCTTTAAATACAAACCACTGAAGGTAGGAAGGTAATACTTCTTGAACCTTGCAAGTATAAGTTGTTCTTCCTC
>AWOL01S0102030.1:618-58339 GCA_000715115.1 Nicotiana otophora
TATATATATATCGATATAAGATGTATATATAATATATATATGTAAGTAATAAGTTATATTCGATAAGCTATATATACATCTTATATACTATATATAAGATGTATATATAGTATAGTATAGTATATATATTAAATGTATAAAAAGTTTGGGGTTAAAACAAAGTTGGAGGGGTTAAATGACTTTTTTATAAATAGCCAACGGCTGTATTTAAAAAAAAAAAAAAAAAAATTTAAAAAAAAATAGCCGTTGGGACCGTTTGGCCCGCTAAGGGACCGGGCCGGTCCCAGGCCCTGGCAGACTAAATGGGCCTGGCGGGCTTAAATCATAGGACCGGCCCACAAGACCGGCCCAGGCCCACTAAAATCGGGCCAAACGATCCTGGCCCGTTTGGCCTGCGGTCCCGGACCGGTTCCGGGCCTGGACCGGCCAACTTGCCACCCTTAGCATGTAGTATGAACATTTAGTCCCAAATCACATCTCGAACACCTCCAACATACACGAATGAAGTCAAGTTTTTAGCAAGTCCCAGTCATATTTGCGCACATTATAAGCATGAAATGCATGCAAAGAATCATAGGAAACAAATGGGGCAGGCTAAAAACTTGGCTACTAACAAAATATTTGATAACTAGAACCAATGTAGTGTATTGAAACGAAATGTTAATGTTTTGTTTACTTAAAAAATCTTACTAATACAAATAATTATAACTAATAGAAAAAATTTTGGGGGCGTGTGACTCTTGGGGGCCTAAAGCAAAAGCTTTAGTGGTTGTACCTTAGAGCCACCTATGACTGTACTTGATAGTAATTTTAATTAATATAATTCGCAGCTTGAAGTCTTGGCTAATCATTTATATTTTCCGAAAAATCCGTCGATTTGAAATTATCTGTCACACAGAAGTTTAAATTATAATTAATATAAATTTTGACTAGATATTTTTTGTTACCAATATTGACTAAGTGATTTGGGGCAGCTTCATGCAATAGAAGAGTTCGTAAGTTGGTAACATGGATATTGAATTTATACCATAAAATTATCAATGTAAAAGAAGCATCAACAGTGAGCTTGATATTCTCAAATTGTTCAAATCAATAATGCTTCTTTTTTAATTTCTTCCTTTTAGAAATACATAATATCCAACACCTATTAGAAGATAGAAGCTAGCCGCTAGCTAGGAGTCTAATTCAGCATGCAGTTGGCATATTATAACGGCAAGTGGGGTAACAATGACCATTCTCTAACCACTTTATAATGCAATCTCCATAAAATATATGTGAACAATGCATACACAGCAACTTGCTCTCCTTTACAAGCTCTTCAAAAAAGATGACGTAGTCCTCATTCATACTAATAATAGTTTCTCTTTAGCAATTCAAGTATTAGAGACCCTTGTTAGATTCATTATCATCAACAATTTCACGTACTTTGTATATCATATCATGGATGACAACGTGACGATAATTCCGATCAAACTCCTCATCACCCTACATGTCAGTATTTGACTGCATGACAAACTAGAAGGTATCGTATGACATGTATACGGAAGGGTCAAGTTTGAGATGAAGTGATTTCTCATGAACTTGTCGTCCTTGGAATTGTCCAGGGTCATGGGGTGCAGGCCTATACCAGTATAGGTCAGTATGAAGGTCAAATTGAATTTCTAAATAATAAGTATCGTCATTGATGTTTAATCTTTGAAATCGAATGGCTAGAGTATCAATAAGATCAAAGATTCTTCTTCTTAAAACATGTTCTACTGGTGCTACTGCTTGCTTGATTAGGAAGCTTGAAGCATAGGAGGGATGTGAGTACGTGAAAACAGACTCCATTATTCGGAGAAGTAGTCTCAACCTATCTACTTATTTATAATGAGACTTAGCTAATACATGTATCCTATACCTACTCAAATTAGGAGAACCTGAATTTGAATTTGACGCGGAAAGAGTTTGAGCCCTAAGAAAGACCCCAAGGAAAAACAAGGTAAATCGAACATCGGAGTCAAGGATTATCACAAATTAATTAGTTGAAATAAATAAACACTCACTAAGGAATTTTATTTCAGCAAAAGGAAGATATACGCAATCGAACTGGATCATCGTCACTGTTGCTTCAAACTAGAAAAAGGGGAAAACCGCCACAGAAATAATAGATCCATGCAAGAGATGCTTCTGAAATAGAATCCTACTGCACCCTTCTTTCCAGTCCACACTGCCATGGCAGAGAGCGAAATCCGGCCGTCCAAAACCCATCCACCCTTCTTTCGATGGGTACAAAGTTACAACCCAATTGATACAGAAAAGGGGTAGAGGATTTGATGAAAAACGAGAGGCCAACGGTGGTGGACGATTTGGACTCTCACGACTAGGGGTGGTCTCAGTCGGTTCCGTTCGATTTTCGTAAAATTCGATTTATTCGATTTTCATTTTTATATTTGTTGCACTAATAACTGAACCAAAATTAGTTCGGTTATTTCGGTTTTTACTAATTCGATTCAGTCAATTTTAGGTTTGATTCGGTCGGTTTGGATATATAAAAAAGAAATAAGAAAAAGAAAATTAAACAATGGCTTAGCATCACGTTTTTCACCAAAACAAAATCAAGAGCAAGTAAGCAACTAAGAAATTAGTTGCACTCGATCCGTAATTCCTTATGCATTATTCATTCCGAAAATAAATTATTAACTCAATCCTTCGAATTATGTCTATTTTACCTCCGGAAACTATACCTCACTAGATGTGTATAGTTCTTTTACAACCAAAATACAATATAAGTTTTTCCTAAAGATTCACCGTTTAAACATTTAGCAATAAATGATGCACAAACATAGAACTTTATACCCTCACTGTAATCAGGATGTAAAATGCATTTCTAACTAATATTTCATTTTCATATAAAGTTATCCTTATTAACTATAACCACATAAAAAATATATGTGACTATCATTACCCATCACCTTAAATTCCTATTTTCCAATTAAAAAAATTAATTTTTGACAATTAAATAATTGAATAAATGCTATTGAATCTACAAAATATATACTCTAACCTACTAGCTTTAGACAACAAAAGGCGAATAGTTTAGGTTTAAGTCTTATTCGTATTTGAAAAATTTACTAGATTTACCTATAACTTAAAGAATTAGAAGAGCCTAGAGCCAAAGGCCAAGAACCCATATAAAAACTTCGGTTTTTCGGTTAACTGAAAAATTAAGGCACCAAAACCGAACACCAAACTTTTTAAAAATGTAAACCGAACACCGAAAAAATCAAAGAAAAAATCAAAATTATCAGTTCGGTCGATTTTTTTGTTTCGACCGGTATTATGCCCACCCCTACTCACGATAACCTTTATAAGTAAAAGCCGAAGGGCATTTCATTACTTTAAAGTAAATGCCAAAGGGTCACGTGTCACAAAATTTGCCCATACTTATCGCTTGTTTGGATAGTTGTTACTTGTTGTATTATTTCGTATTGTTACTTTAAATACGATATTTGTTTTGATTGTTATTTAATTTTATTATATCGTATCGTTAAATTCGGCGTTACGTAACGACGAAAAGTATCATTTATAAAACGACCGATTTTGTGTGGTCGCGTCGTTACCTTATTTTCTTCTCTCATCTTGCCCGCCCTTATTATTAAATTATTCTATTTATCATTTACCCTACCTATTTATATAATAATTCTACCTCGTACTTTACTTTTTCTTTAAAATATTACAACTTTATTCTTTATATTGTAGGTGCATGATATTATGAAATAAGGTAAACAATATAATCTATCCAAACATTGTATACATCAAAATAATACAGTACAATACAATACAGTACTATACGATACATTATGAAATGATACATAACAACTATCCAAACAAATTGTTAGCTAGCGTTTGAACATAGATTTGGTTGAAACTTGCAAAATGAGTTTTTGAAATTTATGTTGAAAAATAATCTTTGAAAGTTAAAGTTGTGTTTGGATATGTATTTTATTTGAAAATAAATTGAAGTTTGTGAACAAAACTGTTCCAAACCAGTTTTTGGGAACTTGAAATTTTTTTCAATCTTTTTCAAAAACTGATCATATTCTATGAACAAACAATGTTTTAAAAAAAATTAAAAAATATTGCCAAAATTTATATCTAAACGGGAGCTTATTTTATTGTTAAACATATTTTAGCATTTGATATCACAAATATTAAAATGATGGAATTATTTTGATTTATCCTTTCTATTTCCTCTGTGAACATATATTTAGTAGGCGTTTAGACAATATTTGCTGGAAACTTAAAAAACAGTATTTGAAGTTAAAGTTAAAAAAGAATATTCATTTATTTGTTCCAATTATGTGTCATGCTTTTCTTTTTAGTTTGTCTCAAAAAAAATATCATACTTTTTTATTAAGAATTAATTTAATTTTTAACTCCGTACTTTACCCTTAATGGATGATTTATAGCCACACAAATATTTATGACTTATTTTAGACCCCAAATTTTAGAAGTCTTCCTTTCTTTGAGATTTGGGGAAAGGGGGGGAGGGGGTATTAATTCGGGAATTGAAGTTGTATTTAAATATAAATTCCACTTGGAAAAAAAAGTTGAAGATGCGAGTGAGCCATTATTTGGGCTTAGATTTGGGCTTTTTTTTCAAAAAAGAACTTCATATGATCAGTTTTTGAAAAAATAAAATTCAAACTCGCAAAAATTATTTTTGGGTGAAATTTTTTTTTCCACTTACAAAATTTTAAATTTTTTTTCAAATAAAATGCATGTCCAAACACAACTTCAACTTCCAAAAATTATTTTTCAACACAACTTCAAAAACTCTTTTTTCAAGTTTTAACCAAATATATATCCAAACGCTAGCTATGTCACTTGAAATACTCTTCAAACAAGTTATTCAAATCAATATTTGCAGATATTGAAAAATAATATTTGCAAATGATCAAATCAATTTTTGCAGATACTGAAATATAATATTATGCTCAAACGGAGACAAGCTTCAAATATTTGACAAAATAGACTAGATTGTGAATTGTAAGTTTGTTCTTATTATAGCTTTATAACAAATAATTCCATCCAACACTTAACGCCCTGTCACGTGCATACTGCAATGTGACCTCCAGTTCAACTTGAACTTGCTGTTTATTCTAGTGATTACCTAACTAGCCCACCAATAAAAACTATGCCTACCAAATCTTACGCAAATGGAAAGAATCACTTAGCTATTTTCTCTCAGCGCTTTAGTCTCTATAGTGGGTTTGCTCGAGTGAGTTATTTTAGTGGTGAACATTCTTCACTTTTAATTAAGAGGTTGTGAGTTCGAGTCACCCCAAGAACAAGTTGGGAAATTTTCGGAGGGAGGGAGTCGAGGATCTATCGAAAACAGTCTTTCTACCCCAAAGTAGAGATAAGGTTTACGTACACACTACCCTTCCTAGACCCCACTAATGAGATTATACTGGGTTGTTGTTGCTTTAGTCTCTGTAGTTTTCACTCACTCAGGTAACACTCTTAAGTACATGTTTGTTGATATTTTCTAGCCTAATTAGCTAGCTACAAGATTTAGAATATTGGGTTATGGACAACCTAATTCCACTTCTCTATTTTAGGCTTAACAAAGACCAGAAAAGACAGATAGCAGCTTAAAATACACCATTCAAAGACCATAAAAGTTGAAAGGAAAAATTCACCAATTAATGACCTTATGTAGGTAGTACGTTCCAAAGTGGAATCTAGGGTCGAAATCTTGAACAAGTTTCTGGAGTAACAACACTCTGATAAGTGATAACATAAGCTGGCAAGAACTATACAATAAACTAAATGAAAGCACAAGATTGACCAACGAATACGATGCATGTACAACTCTCAATGTGAGAGATTCACCACAAGATTTCAACAAAATCGAATATACTTGAATATCAACTTTGTGAATGTTAAACCATGAGAACTCGACAATGAACAAATTTAACTAGGTACATAAATAAGTAGGCTGTAATGTCGTTACTTATAAATAAAAGACTACATTTATCATAGCCAGCTCTAAGAAGGTAAATGAAGAAACAATAGAATATAACAAAGGACAAGGCTTGATCCTTACAAAGAATAATTATAGCATGACATGGAACCATGAGACTAGCACAGTCACAGACATGGTTATTTTGGGTACTAAATTCATTCCTCAATTCAAAATCTCAATTTCTTGTAATCTGTAGAACAAATAATTCTCTGTGACCTCCGGAGCTTTTCTCCTATGGGCTTGTATTGTAAATTTACCACTCTTCTATTTAATCAGAACTTGGATACTTTATTCTGAACTCTGCTTTGAATACCAGAGCTTCTTCTGACAAATCAATATCTTCTCATTCTCTACGCCATATTCTGTGTCTTCTTTATGACAGCTCCATCTCATGCCCTTAGCGATAGTGGCAATTGCATCTACAAAGTAGCTGGACTCCCGGATAATTGCATACCCATTAGGCCGCAAAATACGATCCATTTCCAGCAGTACATACTTCATTTCACATCTGTAAGATACACATAACTTATGTCAGGATCGACACTTAGAAATGTTACTGAAACTGGTGGGAACACTACTTACTAAAGGATGGGGTGGGGGTTAAGCTTTAGAGGTGCAATGTTCTTACCTATGACTTTCAGAAGTGAAGAGATCGTCAAGGTGAAGGAGATCATATGTTCGAGGATACGTTGAGAAGGCCTCACACCTATATAACAACAAAGAGACAAAGTTACAAATGAATCGATCAACTGCTGCAGTTTAGGCTTCAATTTTGCAAGCAAAATCTAAATTACCAGTCATGGAATGTTCCGATAAGACCTCTGTCATAGACCACAGGAAGCGTGTTTGCAGCATAAGAGGAAACCACATTCATGACCCAAAGTGGATCCTCAATCAGAGCAGCAGCGAAACCTCCGTACAAGGTGTTCATGTCCATCACATTTCTGATCTTCTCAGTTCCAATAGCTGGGAGCAACTTCTTGTAGTGCTTCGCTCGCACCTTCCACTTAACATCATCATGCTTGAAGGCACCCTCGCTACCTCCACGAACATCAGAAACACGTTCTGGGGCAACATGCAACCGTTGTGGCCATTTGGCTAGGGCATTCAACTTAAGTTTCTTAGCAGCTAGATTTGGCACTACTACACAGGGTCGGAGAGGAGTGTACCACGCGGAATCTGGTTCAGTACCATCGTCGCACTTTGGAGGGTAATTGTCAGGGTTATCAAGTTTCTTATAGCAGCTATTGTCTGTCAACTTCTGCCACACGGCAATGTCATCCTTCTTGTTGAATAATTTGAAGCACATTGAAGTTAGCAAATCTTGCAACTTCTCATAATCTGATTTCTGCTCCTCAATAGTGGTATTCCATCCTCTCCAACGGTTCTCATAGTTCACCGGTGGGCCAGAAAGGACCCAGAAACCTCCAGGGCGCAGTATACGATGTATTTCAAGAAGGTAAACTCCACCTGCCAATAGTGAAGGCTGAATTAGAAAAGCATATGGATAAAGCATTTCCAATTTCTGGCCCGCGTCATATAGCAGTATAAGCAGAGGCTGGATTTGCAACCATCCTAATGCAGAATCTGCGATCACACTCTGGCATACAATCAAGATAAGCATATAACATTTTCTAAATAGGTTTCTTACCAAATTCGGTCCATGGAATTAGGCATCTTGAGCAATGAGCCATGTCAAAAGAGTTTGAAGGGAAAGGAAGACGCTGTGTGGAAATGATGCCCAGAACCGCAGGAATTCCACGTTCCAGAGCAAACTGAACTTGAGCTTCATGATTATCTCTTGGAGCAAGAGAGACTGTCAGAATTCCACGATCTAGTAAATCACCTCCCCAGCTTGCCACCTAGATAAAGAAGAAATACGTAAAATTAAGTAGGAATTCTGGATTATATGTCAATCTATCAATTAATTACCCCTCAATCCTAAACGAATTCCACATTATATATCTCAACAAAATTTCTCAGGGGAAACATCAGATAACGAAATGTTTGATCATTAAGTAATTAGATAAGAAGATGTGATATTACAAACAATAAAGATCAGCTAAAAAAACGGTTTAGCAAATACATAATTAGCAGAATGGTTATGACTTCATGATCAAAGAGATAAATCAAGCGAATATCTTGATAAAACATAATAGAAGAGAAATATGCCAATGAATGTGGAATTCCTCATTGGCACTCATCAACATTGAGAGAAATATCCCTCATTTTTGCTAGCACTCTCAATTGGATTCAAAGAGCTTCTTCTTTTATTAGTTGGTGCTCACATATATCCATGCAGACTAAGATGTAGTTTGGATCCTAGTTAAAAAGTGTCATCTAACAAACTTAAAATTTATAGGGCACTCACCCCACAACCAGTATCAATGGCAGTCCGGATGGTCCCATCTGTCATCTGCGGAATCAAATCTTGCATCAGATCAACATATTTCCCAACACCATTGGGGAACATAGTACCACCACCAGGAAAGATGAACTTTTCCCCTTCTTTTATCAGCCAATGTTGATTGGATTTTTGTTTGTTAATCCAATCATACGGGACATTCCTGAAGCCAGATCAAAATTAACAAAAATTAGTGTTTAGGAATGAATCCAACAACATAACATAAACAAACAAAGATACTGAACATTGGTATTACCTGTACCAACATTCATTTTTGCTCTTAGGCCATCTTATTGGCACTTTATAGCCATCTGGTGGGGGGACCAAGCATTCCTTCCTTTCAAAATTAGGAGGGCAATGGCGTTCCATGAAAGTAAGGCGATGAAGACCATACTTCTTCCATCTCTGCAGTAGCAGCAATAGATCATTTAAACATGGTCGATCGAATAAAGTTAACAAGGACCAGATTAATTAGTCAAAAGAAAATACCCTTGGATCTGTGCATGGAGTATAGTCCTGATAGTCAGCACTGCATTCAGGAAAGGAAACGGCTTTGGTCTGTACAGCATTCCCTCTCGGAGTTTCAGTTTCATCTTCCCTGTTAACCTCCTTTGTTACATATCTCTCCTTTTCAGAGCAAAAGATTCCACCAAGATAGAATGAAAACCCACAGAGCACCACAACCATTAACGCCACGGGAATTTTCCAGGAATTTTTATCCGGTGGATATGGTTTTCCATCTTTGTGCCCCATTTTGTCACTTTTTATTGATTACTTACCTGCATAAGAAGCAAACAACATGGTTAAATCATTTCAATTAATAAATCTACCGTCATACAACCATTTGAAATTGCTTACAATCCTAGCTTCTTTAAAGAAAAACAATAGAATGTAAACATAACACTTAACTATTAAGGCAAAAAAAGTCTTTAAAAACAGAATAGAATAGAGTCCCAACTAAGAATACAGTACCCTACTACCTTTACAACTGGAAAACTCACAAGCCCAAACAACAAACAATGAGAAAAGCATAGGCCCATACAGATCTAATGGTCAGAGCCAGCCACTAATAACTAACTATTGAAAACCATGAGATCTGTTAAACTTTACAGGAACACATGACATAGGGACCCCAAGAGCTTTATCAAATTCAGCTGAGGGCCCTCCAAAAGCCTCTAAAAAGGTTGAATTATGAAACCAAACTAATGCTTTTGCATCTAACTTGAACTGTGTAAAAAACAAATACCAAGAGTAGTTGATTTTTGACCAAATAGTTGATTTTTCTCATGAAGAAATTTATGGTTTGAAACTTGAAACCACATTCGTAGTGGCGGAGCCAGAATTTTCGTCAAGGGTTGTTAAAATATATAAAAGTAAACATACTGGGAAATTAAGGGAGTCAATACATAGTATATATACATATAATTTATTTTTTTAGCTAGGTGCACACCGTATTTTTCCCGTAAAGGGTGTCATTTGACACCAGGGTGTCCTATAAGGTAGCTCCGCCACTGCACATTGGTTGAAAAGCTTAGTCACATTAAGGTTATGGGTTGTTCTGTATTCCCAAAATAAACTTGCCGACAGAAGAGAAAAAGATACATTAAATGCAAGAATACCTTAAATAAAGCTCAAAGTGACAAAAAGATTCAATCTTTATGGTGATTTTATTCCTCTAAAAACCAAATCTTGCAGAATATTGTTCATCCTAATTCAAGAAAAAATGACCTTTTTCACCAAATCATAGAAAATCCAATGGTGAGAAAGACAGCAAAGGTCACAATGCCAGGATCTGAAAAAGATCTGACACAGAAAAAAAAGTGATAGAACCCAGAGTACCACAGTGTCCTAACAATTCAGCTTTTAAAGGAAAGAAATGCACAGCAATTGGAAGACCAGAAAAAAAAGTACCTCTAATATTACGTGTCCGATACAATTATATATCAGACAAAGATTAAAAACCCAACAATTCTCCGCTATCACTGTGCTTAAAAAATCTTTTCAACAATGTATTAATGGGTCCAGAAAAATGGACCTATGAATGACAAAGAAGAAAGTGGAGGAGAAAAATGGAGTGAAGATATATGAATATAAGTGTATCTGAAAAGCTAAGCTCACATATATATGTATACAAAAAATTGGAGGAGAATTAAAGATTTATAAAAAGAAAATAGTAAAAATATAGTAGAATGTGATGGTTCCTGGTTATTTCTATATGGTTATTGGCCTTAGCCTCGTTAGCTGTCTTTGTAGTTTGGATTTATTACAAATTACCTCTTCGTCATGGTCCCTTCCATTTTTCTCCCTTTCCTCTCTCTGTTCCTTGTCTGTCTACGTATATCAACAAAAGAAAAAATCAATAGTTTTCCTTCTCTCTCTTTGTTTCTGGGTAAATTCTTGATCAGGTAAACGGTGAAAAAAGAATTATTTCTACCATTGAAATGATTCTCACCCACAATGTAAGCGGTGTCTTCTCTTTTTCTTTTCTTTCATACAAATGTATACTATTATTATTATTAATATACTGGTATTATCATTATTGAGGGTCGTTTGGTTTCGATATAGAAATAATTTTGTCTTAGCAAAATTCCCCATAACATTACACATTTGTTTGGTTTGGGCATTGAAATAATCAATCACATCATAAAGTCTCGTGTAAGATAATATAGTATTTGATTGGCAATATTAAATATTATTTGCATTAAATTATTACGTGAAATAAAAACATAATATGTATTAGCGCATAAATTAAACTATTTAAAGATAAAAATACCTTTTTAGAGTAATTAATCAATGTATAACAATCATAATTTCATTATTAATCACCTTATAAACTATCTATACATTACTAATCCCTTCATTTTATTTTTTTGTAAAATATTTTTTTATTTTAATAGAAAATACTTATAAATATATTATCAGAAATATCAACTCCTCTTTTATCGGTTTCAGCACTTTCATCTATATACACATTGATTTTGTGTCGGGTAATTTCACCCAAAAAAACAAAACTTTTTTATTGGTATTCCTTCCATTCATGCACCAGGCAAGAAAAGAGATCAAACTAACTTCAGACTCTCTTGTACAAGAGACTTTGAAATATCTAGTATAAATGGTGGGATGAAAATTGTTGATTGTTCAATGTCAAGAGGTATGGTGGGACTGGGATAATTGAGATTCTCTACTATTAATCTTAGATTTCAGTTTTGAACCATAAGATAATAAACCAATTGTTAGAAAACATTTTGCCCCTTATTGAGTCTATTCGGTGTAAATCCAAAATAGTTGATCAATATATTCTGAGTACCAAATGCCTAAACTTAAGAAAACAAATGCTTGGCATTACATTCTCCTTACATGGTATGGGTTCTTTTTAAATGGTTTGTTAAATAAGTGCACTTCTTAGAGATTTTTATTTTCTTGCTAATTCTCTATTAATGGAATGAAAAAACGCAGCTTGAATTACCTAAGCATGCCATAGCAAAATCAAAATCAAAGTACATGTAGTCCAATATATTTTTGGCAAAAAATATTCTCGGGGCAAAGGCAAACTGTAGGAAAAGATTCAAAATAAAAGTCAATGG
This sequence comes from Nicotiana otophora, assembly GCA_000715115.1. NCBI lineage: Eukaryota > Viridiplantae > Streptophyta > Magnoliopsida > Solanales > Solanaceae > Nicotiana > Nicotiana otophora. Next base: position 12,620 of record AWOL01S0102030.1, read on the forward strand.
CATCTTACCTCTAATAATCGATCTCTGTTTTTCCCCCTTTTTTTACCTTGTATTTTCCTTTATTGGAAAAAAACACATTCACATGAGTTTTGACTTTTGAGTTATGGCATTACAGGAAATTTAGGGCAATACGGCAGTTAATTTATTTTGTTATAAATTCCGTCGGTTGTCGCCAAGGTTTTCATTTATCTTCTCAGAGAAAAAGAAATGCCAACAGAATAAGTTACACAAACAAAAACAAAAAAACAATTGCTGGTAAATTTAGACAAAAAATATTATAAATGGCACGTATGTGTTTGTTATATTTTCGATACGAACATTAAACCATCCACGAGGGCCAATTAATGATATTAGAAAGAGAAATTAGGAACGGGAAATGTGCATTTGCCGTCATATCTGTACCTTCTTTTCTTTTAAATTTGGAGATGTATCTTAGTACTCTTTTTTTTTTTTTACTTTTACTTGTTAATTGTTGACTTTGCACACCCCTTAATAAATAATAAATGAAGTGCATAAATTACCATGATACTCATATTAATTGGTGTATAGTCTTAATTAATTTGAAAAATAATTTGGAATGAGTAATTAATGTCAAGAGCAAAACAGAAAAAATAAATTATTTTTCTCTTGATATGGGAAAAGTGACAAGTAAAAATAAAAATTTATTTTTATAATACTTAACAACTAAAAGTGAATGGAGGGAGTATTAATTATTTTTGGAATAAGAACCACACTTTACTAAATTTGAAATTGAAGGTAAAGTCATCTACTCCCTCCGTTCACTTTTACTTGTCCAGTATTCTAAAAATAAATTTTCACTTTTACTTGTCACTTTTAGCATATCAAGAGAAGATAATTTTCTTTTTTCATGTTATACCCACAGTATTAATTACTCATTTAAAATTATTTTCTCAAATCCATTAAAAACATGCAGCAATAAATATGGGTATCATAGTAAATTATACATTTTATTTATTATTTTTTAAGGGGTGTGCAAAGTACATAGTGGACAAGTGAAAGTAAACGGGGGGAGTATTTATTATATTAAAAGTTGGGTAGTTTGCAATGTGGTTAAGCCAAGCGGCAAGCTAAAATGAAGTCACTTGGCAATTTTAAGACAACAATGATAATTTGAAATTATAAATGAAAACATAATTAATTAAAGTAGTAGTTGAATGATAATCTTTTTTTAATTATGATAGGAAATATATTTGACGTCTATTGACTAATCAGAACTATATTATATTATTAAATATAGATTTTAATTCGAAAAATAAATAATATAGAGTAGCTTATTTAGTACAAGCTTTGTATCTGACCTTATTTGTGTACAATATATATTACTGTAGGTATCTTTAATTAAACTTTTGTTTATAATTCAGTTATAATAGGTTTTCTCTTTTTTTTTTAGAAAGAATCATAGGGATTTTAATTTGAAAAATAAATAACATAGTGTAGTATAATTTAGTTAACATATAATTAAGGTACGGACGTCTGTTGACTAATCAATTAAAGATTGATGAAGTACTCTTTATTTAGTACAAGCTTTGTATCTGACCTTATTTGTGTACAATATACATTACTGTAGGTATCTTTAATTAATAATTTTGTGTATAATTCAGTTATGGTAGGTATCCTTTTTATTAAATTTTTGTTTTGGATCTTACACATTCCTTTTAAGTTGAAATAATAATTCTTTATTTGAAAAATAAATAATAAAAAATAGTACAAGCTTTGCTGTATCTAATCATATTTGTGTACAATATAGATAACCGTAGGTATCTTTTTTGACAAGAAAATAATCAAAATACACGTTTTGACATTTACATATACCTTTTACAAAAATTAGGTTTTCATAAAACTAATTTTATTTTTTGGAATTGAGATTGAAAAATTAAATTTGAATTGATAGGAGCTAATTACTATAAAAAGAAATTTTGCGGACCTAATTGATTTTCCGCCGTGCTTCATTATTGAATCTGTGGAGAACTGGATTTTTTTTAATGAAATATGATCTGTAAATGTGTAAAAACTGTAAATATAGTAATCATATATTGTGTATCTATATTTGTTAGAGATGTGATATTATATGATATATTATAGGAATATGAATACTCATGTATATATACTCTTCTTTCTAGGAATGAGAAAGCAAGGCAGATCCATCTAAAAGTTGTGCAATCTCTAATGTATTACCTTTTCCTTGAAGCAGTAGTGCGTTGAATTCTCCTTTTCTTTCTTATTTATGAAACTTTGAAAAAAATTTGTAACCATTGTATGATAATGTTCTTATTGTTTAATTCATTCATTTTCTAGAAGTATATCATTAGTTTTTAAAAGCAATTAATATGATTTTTTGGTAAATTTGAATATTGTAAGGTTTATCAAGTTGATATAAAATGAAGTCTTTATGCGATGTTCATAATTGGATCATATGTATGCGTTATATGTAATTACAGATAATTATTGTATCTAAATTTTCAGTCTAACATTTTATTATATCATTTATCATTTATTTTGATTGCTTTCATTTCAACAGGCTTCTTGTTTGGTTAAAGAACGTAGAAAATACTCTTTCGAATACCCATAATATTTGTGCGGTAATTATCTCAACTGATTGGACCCATGTTATGCATTGTTCTATAAAATAGAGCACCAAGGACCGAGAATGGGATGACTAAAAAAGAGAGCTTCTTTGTAATATAAGATTGGTATCGGTTGACTCCTGAGTCATTTTCTCATTAGTGTATGCATCGAAAGAACATGATTTAAAATAGTATGTATGTATAGAAAAGATGTCGAATTAAGTTTGTAATTCGTCTTTACTATGACCTAATTCTTATTTGCTTATCTTCAAACTTTTTTATGTAATTATTTTGCTTATGCAAATAAACGAAGCTGTTATTTATTTGGTATACCAGGAGCACAATTATCTAGAATATTTATTTCCTTTTTACTACTTTTTTATTATTTAAATAGTAGTACTTCAACATTTACAAAATTATTGTACATCTACAAAAAGAAAGGTCAAATTACTTTTAAATAAAAATAACTTTGCGTTGTTCTGTCATAGCTAATCCTAATTTTCTTCTACCTTTTACCCTTTTTTTTAACCTTCTCAACCGATTGAATTTTACATAATGAATGAATTTCTAGCTATAAAATAAGAGTGTGAAAACAAATTAAATTTAAGAGTTAGACTAAGTTGTCAGGACCCAAAAATCACTAAAGGTCGTGATGCCGCCTAACATCATCGTCAGGCAAGCCAACTGTGATTGAGCAACTTAATTACTCATTTTTTTCGTATTTTGAAATCATAATTTTTCTTAATTAAATCGTATGAAACAGAATTTACACAACTACAATGACGAACAACCCGTAGGAACCCCCAAAACTCGATGTCACAAGTGCATGAGCATTTTTCTAAGGAGTACAATAATAATACAACATCTGTCCGGAATGTAATAAGACAAAATAAAATAAATAGTAAAATGGAGACTTGGTGAACTGTGATGTGTAGCCTGGAATGCGGCTCACATGAGAAGTAGTGACGAGAGGTCGACATCGATACTTACTAAAGGTCCAATAAAATAATGTAATAAAACATGAGCAGATATGAAGCATACGGCAATGATAGGATAAATATGTAAGTTACATAATCTTTCAATTACTTCTTTTAAAGCAAGAATTTCTAAATCTTGTATTCTACCTTAACAGCTCAGAAAATGTCAAGTGTCATTATCAAATAATTAAGGAATACCATATAAATGTCGGGCATCAGTAGAGAGATTAACTCGTGAATATTTGGACTACTAGCGATATAACGCACGATTCTGCCGAGGTCATTCGGCCTGATCCGGAATAATGTGTCCACTGTCGAGGGTCGTGCGGCATGAACCATAGATGCATCTATATACTGCCGAGGCGTTCGGCCCGCTCCATAAGAAAAGGAAAGAAGTTACCGAATTACAAAACACGTGTTTACAATACCGTACATGGGTACAAAATGAATATAATCTTTACCGTTTCTCAATTAACTCGTCCATAACTCAAAGTGTTAAGGCTTGGCCTAGTATACATATATTTATTTCTAAATCAATTTCATTTATAACTTCAATTAATTAAGCCAACAACATGAGTTCAAATAATTCAAATATTACAAAATAAGATCCTAAGTCTACCCGGACATAAACATGCTTTAGTTATGTACTGACTCTCGTCACCTCATGCGTACGTAGCACCCATAACTAGTTGCACATAACAATAAATATCACCTAGGGGTAGTTTCCCCCTCACAAGGTTAGACAGGAGACTTACCTCGCTCCGAAGTTTCATAACCAGCTCCAAGGCCTCTCTAACACCTCAAACCAAAGCCCGTCAATCCAAAACTATTCAAACAATGTGCAAACCAATCAAAATACATTCTAATACCCATAATTAATCAATTTAAACAATACCCAACTCCGCTCGAAAAGTCGATAAAGTCAACCATCGGACCCACATGCTCAGATTCCAAACCTTTTGAAGATAAACCTTACATATAACACCACGAACTCAAATATATAATTTATTCTCAATTCCATGTCCAATTTCATGGTCAAAATCCAAAAATACCGAATTCTAGACTTTCTACCAAAATGCCAAATTTCTACTAATTTTTATATTTAAATCCATATATAAACTATGTATTTAACTTGTAATAGGTGGGAATCACTTACCTTATGTTTCTTGACGAAAATCTCCCCTCGAAGCTCCCCAAAATCACCCAACCAAGTAAAAATGAGAGAAAATGGGCCAAATCCCGCTTTTAAAAGAACACCTCTGCCCAGACGACCTTTCGCATATGCGGTAAAATAGCCGCTTCTGTGGCTCCGCACCTGCGAAAAAACCATCGTAGGTGCGGCTACAGCTTGGCAGCCTCCACTTTGCATCCCAAATAGCGCTTCTGCGCTTCCGCTTGTGCGGACAACTAGCGCTTCTGCGCTTCTGCGCTTCTGCGCTCATGCACCTGCAGATATCCCTCCGCTTCTGCGACCCAGCTGCCCCTCTCATTTTCCGATTCTACGGAGCACCCTTCATATCTGCGGGCTCGCAGATGCGGAAATAGCCTCACATCTACGGCCACCCCAGTTCAGTCCAAATGTCGGTTCTGCGGCCCCAACGCCGCACCTGCAGGCTCGCACCTGCGACCCTCATCACGCAGGTGCGATTGCACCAGCAATTAGCCAACACCAGGATTCCTCAACTTCAAAGTTTTTATCCGATTTCAATCCGAAACTCATCCGAGGCCCCCGGAACCTTAGCAAAATATACCCACGCATCCCAAAACACATTACGAACTTAGTCGAGACCTCAAATCACGCCATACAACATCGAAAGTAGGGATCGACGATCGAAATCCTTCTTTAAGCTTTCAAATTTTTAAACTTCGACAAACGCACCCGAACCATACTAAAACATTCTGGAAAGACGCCAAAGTTTTCGTACAAGTCATGAATCAGAATACGAACCTATTTCAAGGCTCAAAATCCCAAACGAACATCGATAATATCAAATCCTACTTCAAAACAAACTTAGAAAATTTTTGAGCCTTCAAAATGCCAACCTTCCATGATAAGCGTCGAAATGCTCCCGGGTGATACGATACTCAACCCGAACATACGCCCAAGTCCGAAAGCATCATACGAACCTATTGGAACCTTCAAATCCTGATTCCGAGGTCGTTTACTCAAAAGTCGAACCTTACTCAATTCTTCTTACTTAAAGCTTCCGAAATTAGAATTTTCTTTCCAAATCGATCCCGAACTTCCCGAAATTCAATTCCGACCACACGTACAAGTCATAATATCTGAAGTGAAGCTACTCAAGGCCTCAAACCGTCGAGCGACGCACTAGAGCTCAAAATGACCGGTCGGGTCGTTACATTCTCCCTCACTTAAACATACGTCCGTCCTCGAACGTGCTAAGGACTTCTTCAGAGTTGTCCAAAATCACTGTTTAACACCTCGTGCACCTACCCGTGCCACCACAATCTAGTAGAACACATTAGCTCGAGTCAGACTGAAGATCCTCCCTTTTATTTAGTCAATAAACCTTAGGACCAAATTCCAACCTCCGAATTTCTCTACAGGTCCTGATTTTAACATACGAACATCGTACCAATCACCACACACTGTATCACACCATGCACCACATAAGTCGGGTGCCCATAATAACATCCTTCGACCACAATAGTTGTAATTTCACGAATTCGATTCCCGCAATACATCTCTTGACGCATATAAATCCTGTTCCAACTCTCATAATACTGCCACGACAAAACAGACGTATAGAAACTCATAACCACCTGCCGAATCAATAATTCATGGAGTCTCTCCTCCTGACAAGAACCATTACCTTATTATGACTGAATAACGATATTTTCTCTTTAATGTACCTTATATAAATCTGATTGCACTAATTTCAGGTCCAATAATTTTGTCTCACCCCGTACAAACTGCTCAAGCAATGAGTCACCTCAAACACTGACTAAGATCTTATGCAGCACCATCAAAGCGCCAACAAGCTACCATTCGAATATAACTTATAAGAAAGAATGAACTCCGACAGGGAATTACCCAGCGTGCGTAACGAATAAAACGGTCTAATAGATGCTATGAACCTACCTCAAGGATGAAAAACAAGGCACACAAAATAAGTGTAAGGAACTATGCACAACATCTCACTGTTGCAGCGTGCAACCCGATCCGTCATGACACTATTGCGGTACGCAATCCGATCCACATAACACGCCCTTGGCGGCGTGCCACCTGATTCGCACATAACAATCACGAAGAAAACACATATATCAAGCTGTAACGCTCATACTTACTAAATGCCCAGATATTGACCATAAGCACGCCAAGTGCATAATACCAATCCTGGGGAGACGGATAGTGCCATACGCTACGTAACCCAAGCATAACTAAGGTACAATAAATTACCAGTATCTCGAGAGCCATCCTGCTCACATAACACCACAAGCTACACGGTACCTCAACATGTGTGCGAATAATCAAGCCGTCTCACAACCCACATGTCACAATAGAGATTTACATAGAATAGCTGACGACGTGAATAACATCCCATGCCCGACGACTCCTCCGTTAGCAATGCTATGACGAACGAACACATCCGACTTGACGTAGAACACACACTCACATTAGTCCCACCAACGGACCTCACACCGATTCTGGTCATACCATACTGGGCCAATAATCTTCCAAAGATCCTCAATGGCCTATTCATGACACATAAGAACATCCGTCAAATCCGAAACAAACTCACACGGGCCACAACCCAAGTAATAGGATGCCTCTTAGGCATAAAATCTTGCATTTGTGATATTACCATAACCTTCATACTTGGTCTTAATATTTAACAATAAAGTGACTAACATGCCACACTTTTACAAATCTCCCCGTGGGGTACGCTCTCACGACCTTCCGCTCAGGTAGCAAAGTCCGCACATCCATACCACCAACCATACTAATTATGTAAGGCAAATCACAATCCACAAATCAATACGCAATGCCTCTTTCATAGAACACCATTCTCAGACGACACTAAGATAACACTATCTTACTCTAAATATCTGAATTCCTCCCTACTCATCCGAGCTCGTGACATTCTTATCAACACAAAACCGCAACCTTGATCCTCAACTTCCAATTCCCATGCCGCTCACTGCACCCATCACGCCGCTACGCGAGATTACAAGAATTCATCATAAACCCTGAATTACCAGTAGAATAAACACTTCATTGGCTAGAAACTTTTCACTTAACTCATTTCAGAAGAACCAATGCACCACGCAACTGAATTCCCAAACCGCAGAAAATATAAACCTCAAGTAGTGATCTAGACTGTCATGACTCTTCTGGAGTCCATTTACACAACAAGGCCATTTGAATTAAATACCTACCAAGTCAATCAAGTTACGGTGGCTGTCAAGCCCGCGCGTACATCCACAAACCACATGTATAACTTCACTCGCTGAAGGAACTGATCATTGCCACAATTATGCTGATTCAACCATTACTAACCGACCCAACCTCTTTCAATTTACTCTTGACCTAACTTAGTCAATACCCATGAATTATTTCATACCTCCTTACGCACACAATAGCATCTCTAACTAGTACACCCATTCTGCAAGATCTTCCTCGCATCCAAAGCTATTTCTTCCTTTCCTCCAATACTGCACCGCATACCCGATGATACATAGAACATTCCTAAGTCCCGATCGTAATCCACTGTGAAAACTCGATCCTTAACTACACAACAGACTCGGAATCCTTAGGCACTGCGCTTAAATTCTTGAACCCACTAGGACTATTATTGAGAGTCACCCACTCTGACCTGGTCCTGAATATAACCAAACTCCATCGCCCTGCTAGCACATAAACACCCTATCAGAAAAGCAACCGGCTGAATTCTTTTCCTTGTACATTACATTACATTCACAAGAAGCATAAACTCTGAGTCTTCCAAAATATGCACCTGAATCGATAAGGCGAAGTATAACACACATTCATCAAGTTCCTTGTTCGAATTACCCCTTATATTTTCTTTTCTTAGTCATAAATAATCTACCAAGGCATTGATAACCAGAAACCGCACAAACAGACAACCATGCGATCCAATCGTAGATGGTGGGGCTCCTCCACTTAGCTTTTAGCTACCATCTCATAATGTAGAGCCCACAATGATTCCTCCTTCTCAATTACCATGATCCCATAATGTTAACCCGCCAAATTTCTCGAAGTCTTTTGTTAAGCCTTTCATGAACGTTCTAAATAATCAGTCACAATCACATATTTGACCTCATACCGAGTAGCAAGTAGTATTCTTCGTAGAAGCTTCATCAACATCACACAACCGCTAACCTGCTCACAGGAGATAACCCACATGTGGAATTCCTTACCGACATCCTCCAACGACGTTGCACTGGGTACAACTATCACGAGTTCAGTAAACCCTCCTGAGCCCATGATTACCCACTATACAATTTTGTTCCTTCCTCGTTGACATCGACTGAAAGTTCAACAATACCTTCCAAACTCAAAGCTATGTTGCATCCGAAATGATAATCAAATCCTCACACCCTTCTTTATTTCAAGCAAACTCTTTTCTGCCATATTCAATCTTTCTCCGTACAGTAACCACCATTCCAATTATAATCTGTGGACCTAGTCACTTTCTACCATGCCTACCAAATCACTCTAATCTTCCTCAAGGTATGTGGCTGTCCTACCACAGAATCTATATGATACTCTGCCACTCCCATTTCGGTCAAACCATATCTTTTAATCAACTTCTCGACCTCCGCTTCTCATGCTTGACCTGCTAGTAATTTATCTACCATGAGACACCTCTCGCCATGTTCTTCCTCATACTTCGCTGCCCAAATGTTGACTCAAATCAATTCCATACCTGTAGCACCGGAACTAATGAATTACTACCAACTCTAAACCTCTTAGAAGATCATATTTCTCGAGCCATCAATAATAGAAATACCAATTAGATCCTGAACAGCTGCACACTGCTATATCTGACAACCACCCCTCAGGCACCATTTCAGAACATCCTACCCCAAAGGCAAATTCAAAGAAGACCATAACACCGGCGAACCGTAATGAGTTCAAACAAGGATGACGACACCGCATCACAACAAAAATTCCACCACGCTCGAAGATACCAAGTCTTGTTACTCCATTAACCAAAACCTGAACATCCATCATCCGATTGACTTTCCTTTGCTGGAATTAAATGTTGAACCTCTAAATCATGTACTGAGAAATCCTCCTTCTGAGCCATTCACTATCGCGATCCATACATAAGCACTCTACCATTACACCAACATGGTTTAATAACAACTCATGAACAATATAGCAATCCGTGCATAGCCTCAAAACCATAGGAAGTACAGATACTGAACTGAAACGACAGAACATCCTTCCACAAGGCGATGATAATAGCCTGTCTGAACACGCAGGGAAAAACATCATGCACCACGTCTGCAGTATCAATACCACTACTCGACGTCCAATTGATAACAAGCGATTCACGTTGCATAAGATTGAGTAGGAAGAAAATAAAGGCACAAGCCTCAAAGGAATCAAATCGCACGATGAGGAATCAAGAAGGGAAGTGCTCCTAATAGTCTTGTAGCCTCTTGAAGATAAGTACAGATGTCTCCATACCGATCCGCAAGACTCTACTAGACCTACTCATGACTAGTGAGACCTAAGTGAACCTAACGTTCTGATACCAAACTGTCATGACCAAAAATGCACTAAAGGTCGTAATGGCGCCTAACATCGCCGTCAGGCAAGCCAACGGTGATTGAGCAACTTAATTACTATTTTTTTTTCATATTTTGAAATCATAAGTTTCCTTAATTAGAATCGTATAAAACAGAATTTACACAACTACAATGACGAACAATCCGTAGGAACCCCCAAAATCCAATGTCACAAGTGCATGGGCATTTTTCTAAGGAGTACAATAATAATACAACATTTGTCCTGAATATAATAAGACAGAATAAAATAAATAGTAAAATGGAGATTCGGTGAACTGCGATGCATAGCCTGGAATGTGGCTCACATGAGGTCTCCTCAATAGGTGCGCCCACGCGCCAAGGTGATCATCAATGAACCTGTCAGATCTTGCACATTTAGTGAAGAAGTGCAGCATAAGTACGTAATCAATGCGTACCCAGTAAGTATCTAGCCTAACCCTAGAGAAGTAGTGACGAGGGATTGACATCGACACTTACGAAAGGTCCAATAAAACAATGTAATAAAACATGAGCAAATATGATGCATACGACAATGATAGGATAAATCTGTAAGTTACATAATCTTCCAATTACTTATTTTAAAGAAAGAATTTCTAAATCTTGTTGTCACGTCCCAAAATCGGGGAGCGCAACCGGCGCTCAACCGAGTGAACCCGGCCGAGCAAACCTGTTAGATTTTCTTCTACCCAAACTCATCCATGAATAAAGAGGAGATGTACTCCATTAATCAAACATTGAAAAGATTTTATTAGCAACTCCCATTTTATTTCCATTAGCAGCTTCATTCATAATTTTCAAAATATTACAAGTTTATAGATATAATGAAAAACATGTTTGCCAAATACCAACATTTCTAGTTCAATTCCCACCATTCGACTACCACCCATAAGCTGTCTACGGAGCCTCTAAGTACAACATAAGAGTAGTATGGAAGTGCCAGCAACAAGGCCCCGGCTATACCTCAAAACACAATGTACAACTAGAATGACATCAGGCCCGGAATAGAGTAGGGCTCACCAAAACCTGCTGAATAGAGAGCGACTGCTAACGAGGACCAAAGTTACCCGCTGATGAACCACCTGCCTCCATTAAAGATACAGCGCCCCTGGTGAAAGGGACGTTAGTACATATGGAATAGTACTGGTATGTAAAGCTAACTGTCCTATTTCAAAATAGAATGCCAATGTAAGAAAGGGAAAACCATGGAAACAACAATCAACAATCAATGATATTCAGATGCCAAGTTAAAACATAATAATTTCCAAAATATGAAGATAACACTGTGAAGTGATAATTAAAATATGATGATAATATTATTTTTGGTTGGGAGATCTTTATCACCGATATACCACCGTTCACAATACCAATGTTCATAACACCAATATTCACAATAAAAATGTTCACAATACCAATATTCACAATACCAATACCACCATAGTTTTAGCACGGAGTCCGATCACGACCCGATCGGCTAGGCCATCTCATTAGTGACATCAACCACAATCACTCTTAATAATAATTTCCACCGTACTTTTAGCATGGAGTCCAATCACGACCCGATCGGCTAAGCCATCTCATTAGATACATCAACCACAAATCATAATTTCCAGTACAATCACCACCATGTGTACAACATGACGTTCGATCACCACCATGTATTGTGTACGTTGGAATTGTGAACATTGGTATTGTGAATATTGGTATTGTGAACAGTGGTATTATGAACAGTGGTATATCGGTGCTAAAGATCTCCCAACCTAAAATAATATTATCATATTTTGATTATCAATTCATAGTGTTATCTTTATATTTTGGAAATTATTATGTTTTAACTTGGCATTTGAATATCATTGATTGTTGATTGTAGTTTCCATGGTTTCCCTTTCTTACATTGGCATTCTATTTTGAAAGAGGACAGTTAGCTTTACATACTAGTACTATTCCATATGTACTAACGTCCCTTTTGCAGGAGGGCGCTGCATCTTTAATGGATGCAGGTGGTTAATCAGCGGGCAGCTTTGGTCCTCATTAGCAGTCGCTCTTTATTCAGAAGTTTTTGGTGAGCCCTACTCTATTTCGGCCCTGATGTCATTCGAGTTATACATTATGTTTTGAGGTATAGCTGGGGCCTTGTTGCTGACACTTCCACACTACTCTTGTGTTGTACTTAGAGGCTTTGTAGACAGGTTGTGGGTGGTAGTCGAATGTTGGGAATTGAACCAGAAATGTTGGTATTTGGCAAACATGTTTTTCAGTATATCTATGAACTTGTAATATTTTGGAAACTATGAATGAAGCTGCTAATGGAAATGAAATGGGAGTTGCTAATGAAATCTTTCAATATTTGATTAATGGAGTACATCTCCTCTTTATTCATGGATGAGTTTGTGTAGAAGGAAATCTAACAGGCTTGCTCGGCCGAGTTCACTCGGTTGAGCGCCGGTCGCGCTCCCCGATTTTGGGGCGTGACAAACTTGGTATTAGAGCCTAAGGTTTTAAAGTGTCCTGGGATGTATCGGAGCCATGTTGTCACGACACAAATACCTAACCAGTCGTGATGGCGCTTATCGTGGAACTAGGCAAGCCGACATTCTCAATGTGCTTTCAATATATATAACAGAAGTGAGCTAAAGCAATTAAACTAATTGAAGGTTTACATAATAACGGGGTAAAATTTCAAAACACAAGTGCAGAATGATGGCCCGACATTAGGGTGTCACTAAGTCATGAGCATCTAACAACTAATCTAGAAACAGAGTCTACTACAGTCTGTGACAAATGCCAATACAAGAGAGAAAAGATAATAAGAAAGGAGAAACAAGGACTGCGGACACCGGCAGCTACCTCGTAAGTCTCCGATAATCAGCTCGCTCATGAACTCAGCGACTGTCAGAACCGTACATACCTGGATCTGCCAATGAAGTGCAGGGTGTAGCATGAGTACAACCAACTCAGCAACTAACAGAAATAAATAAGGAACTGAGAAGGTAGTGACGAGCTATACAAATACAGTTCATTTTCAATAATTCCAGCAAAAAGTAGACATGCTTTCAAATCCGGCAATTCAAGTCAAATCAGTTTATACAGTTACAGTGTAGGTAATCTGGATATAGAATCTTTCAGAAATTTCACAACAATGACAGATAGCAACTAAGTGCATCAACAAATGAAAAACAAGTACAGCCTCTCAGGGCAACATACACTCAACTTGTCGCAATAGCTCAATCACTCGGCTCTCAGCCCTCAGTACTCACACTCAATAGGTACCTGCGCTCACTAGGGGTGTGCAGACTCCGAAAAGGCTCCTTTCAGCCCAAGAGCTATAATCCACATGGACAACTCACGTGTTGCACGGACAACTCATGTGCTATCGTATCATAACAATATCCGCTCGGACAACTCACTTGCTAAGTATAAACATCATGATTCGCACGGACAACTAACGTGCTACGGTATCTATACCTCACAACCAGGCCCTCGATCTCACTCAGTCATGTACCTCTCTAGTCTCACGACCCTCAGAAATCATAAAGATTAGACCAAATAAAATAACATAGTGTGTCAACAAAAATCAAGAAGAGACTGAGATATGATACGCAAGTAAAACCATGACTGAGTACAAAACAGCAAATAGCAGTTAATTCAATAAGTACTCGACCGTTGTGGGTCCCAATAGTGATAACATATGGCCTAAGCATGATTTCTAACATGATTTACAGTGCAATCTCTATAACACAGAGAGAACAGGTAATTAGCAATAGTCTATTTGACTTTACAGTCTCATGGGACGGACCAAGTCATAATCCCCCACGGTGTACACCCACACGCCCGTCATCTAGCTTATGCATCACATCCAAAATAGTCACATCATACCAAAATCCGGGGTTTCATACCCTCAGGACCAGATTTAAAACTGTTACTTACGTCAAACCGCGCAAAAATCCTACTCCGCAATGACTTTGCCCCTCGAATCAATCTCCAAACTCCATGAATCTAACCACAAGCAGTACAATATAATTAATGTAGACTAAAGGAATCAATTCCACAAGAGAAACACCAAATTATAAGTCAAAATCCGAAATAGGCTCAAATCGGCCCCTGGGCCCACTCTCAAAACCCGAAAAAAGTCACAGAACCCGAAAGCCCATTCACTCACGAGTCCAACCATAAAAAATTTATCAAAATTCAACATCATTTGCCCATCCAAAATCCCAAATATCACTCTCCAATTCCCAAGCCCTAATCTCCCAAATCTCACCTCAAACACTCACAACTAGGTGTAAAATCAGTGGGGAAACACCATTATTGAAGATAAATAGGCACAAGGAACTTACCTCAGTGATTACTCCGAAATATCTCTCAAAATCCCAAAACTCCGAGCTCAAAAATGATGAAAATGGTGAAAATTCTCGAAGTGTTCTATTTATAGGTTCTGCCCAAACTTCTCGCACCTGCGGCTCCATTTCTGATCTGCTGAGCCGCATCTGCGGGCAAAGCCCCGCTTCTACGAAAAACTCCCTAAACATTTCCTCCTCTCCTGTGATCAAGTAACCGCATCTGCACTCTTCGTGGGTGCGGGAACTACATCGCACCTACGGTCCAACTCGCACCTGCGCACCTAAATCCGCTTCTGCGACTATCGCAGATGCGAGAATTCCATCGCACTTGCATCCGCTGCCCAGATCCTCCTTAGCCGCATCTGCGGCTCCTCCTTCGCTTCTGCGGGCTCACACTTGCGATTTCCACTCCGCAGGTGCGGTTACACCAGTAGCAGTAGCTTCAACTGCAATTCTTCAACTCCCATCAAGCCGTTAACCACCCGAAATCACCCCGAGGCCTCCGGGACCTCAACCAATCATACTAACAAGTCATCTAACCCCACGCAAACTTAGTCGAACCTTTGAATCACTCAAGAAAACATCAAAATACCAATTACACCCGAATTCAAGCCTAAAGAACTTCTAAACTTTCAAATTCCACAAATGACGCCGAAACCTACCAAACCACGTCCGATTGAACTTAAATTTTGCACACAAGTCATATTCCACATTAAGGACCTATTCCAACTTCCGGAATCGGAATCCGTCCCCGATATAAAAAATTCAACCCCCCGGGTCAAACTTTCCAAAATTCGACTTTCGCCATTTCAAGCCTAAATTAGCTACAGACCACAAATTCACAGTCCGGACACGCTTCTAAGTCCAAAATCACCCAACGGAGCTAACGGAACCGACGAAACTCCATTACAGAGTCATCTTCACACACTTCTGACTACGGTCAAAATCTTAAGACTTAAGCCTCCGTTTTAGGGACTAAGTGTCCCGAAACACTCCGAAACCAAAAACAAGACCTCTCGGTAAGTCACTTAATCAAAACTAGATACGGGAAAAATAGAAAATAGGGGATCGGGGCTAATACACTCAAAACGACCGTCCGGGTCGTTGCATCCTCCCCCTCTTAAAATTATCATTCGTCCTCGAACAAGCATAGATACATATCTGAAGTGGTGAAAAGATGAGGATAACGGCTGCACATATCATGCTCGGTCTCCCAAGTCGCCTCCTCGACCGGCTAACCCCTCCACTGAACCTTCACAGAAGCAATATTCTTCGATCTCATCTTTCGAACCTACCTATCTAAGATCGTCATCGGCTCCTCAATATAAGATAAATCCTTGTCCAACTGGACTGAGTTGAAATCCAACACGTGAGATGGATCGCCATGATACTTCCGGAGAATAGAATCATGGAATACTGGATGAACTCCTGCTAGACTGTAGGCAAGGCAAGCTTATAAGCAACCTCCCCAACACGTCGCAATACCTCAAACCCTCATGGGTGACACCGAGAGCAAGACCCGCTCTCCAACTATGAATGCAACATCGCAAACCTTCCGATCCGCATAACTCTTCTGTATGGAATGGGCTATACGTAGTCTATCCTGAATCACCTTAACCTTCTCCAGAGCATCCTGAACCAAGTCTGTACCCAATAATTTAGCCTCACCCGGCTCGAACCAACCCATTGGAGACCTACACTGTCTACTATGCAAAGCCTCATACTGTGCCATCTGGATGCTCGACTCGTAACTGTTGTTGTAAGAAAACTCCGCTAAAGGCAAGAACTGATCCCAAGAACCTCCAAACTCCATCACACACGCACGGAGCATATCCTTTAATATCTGAATAGTGCGCTCGGAATGTCCGTCCGTCTGAGGGTGAAATGATATGCTCAACTCCACTCGAGTAACCAACTCGTGTTGTACGTCCCTCCAGAACGGTGATGTAAATTGCGTACCTCGGTCAGAAATGATAGATACCGGTACACCATGAAGCCTGACGATCTCGCAAATATACACTCGAGCCAGTTGCTCGGAAGAATAGGTAGTCATCACAGGAATAAAATGAGGTGATTTGGTCAGCCGGTCCACAATCACCCAAATTACATCAAACTTCCGCTGAGTTCGTGGAAGCCCAACAACGAAATCCATTGTGATCTGCTCCCATTTCCACTCCGGAATCTCTAACTTCTGAAGCAACCTACCTGGTTGCTGATGCTCATACTTCACCTGCTGGCAATTTAGGCACCGAGCTACATACTCCACTATGTCCTTCTTCATTCTCCTCCACCAGTAATGTTGCCTCAAGTCCTGATACAGCTTCGTGGCACTCGGATGAATAGAATACCGCAAACTGTGAGCCTCCTAGAGAATCAACTCACGCAAACCATCTATATTGGGCACACATAGCCTGCCCTGCATCCGCAATGCACCATCATCCCCAATAGTGACCTCCTTAGCATCACCGTGCTGGACTATGTCCTTAAGGACAAGTAGCTGGGGATCCTCATACTGACGCTCCCTAATACGATCATAAAGAGAAGACTGAGAGACCACACAGGCCAAAACTCGACTCGGCTCAAAAATATCCAATCTAACAAACTGGCTGGCTAAGGCCTGAACATCCAATGCCAATGGACTCTCTGCTGCTGGAAGATATGTTAAGCTCCCCAAACTCTCTGCCCGGCGACTCAAGGCATCGGCCACCACATTGGCCTTCCCGGGATGATACAAAATGGTGATATCATAGTCCTTAAGAAGCTCCAACCACCTCCGCTGACACAAGTTAAGATCCTTCTATTTGAACAGATGCTGCAAACTCCGATGATTAGTGTAAATCTCACAATAGACCCCGTACAAATAGTGCCGCCAAATCTTCAAGGCGTGAATAATAACTGCTAACTCAAGGTCGTGGACAGGATAGTTCTTCTCATGGGGCTTCAACTGATGCAAAGCATAAGCAATCACTCTACCTTTCTGCATCAGAACATACCCAATACCGATCCGTGAGGCATCACAATACACTGTGTAAGACCCAAAAGATGATGGTAGAACTAGAACTGGAGCCGTGGTTAAAGTAATCTTGAGCTTCTGAAAGCTCTCCTCGCACTCATCCAACCACCTGAAAGGACCACCCTTCTAGGTTAATTTAGTCAAGGGCGATGCAATATATGAGAAACCCTCCACAAAATGACGGTAATAGCCCGCCAACCCAAGAAAGCTCCGAATCTCCGTGGCTGAAGACAGTCTGGGCCAACTCTGCACCGCTTCTATCTTCTTCGGATCCACTGGATACACTCACTGGACACCACGTGCCCCAACAACACCACTGAACTGAGCCAAAACTCACACTTGGAGAACTTTGCATAAAACTTCTCCTCCCTCAATCACTGTAACACAATCCTCAGATGCTGAGCATGCTCCTCCTGGCTATGAGAGTACACAGGATGTCATTAATGAATACAATAACGAACGAGTCAAGATAAGGCTGAAACACATTGCTCATCAGATGCATGAACATTGCTGGGGTGTTGGTCAGCCCAAAAGACATCACAAGGAACTCATAATGGCTATATCGGGTCCTGAAAGCTGTCTTAAGAATATCTGAGTCCCGAACCTTCAGCTAGTGATACCCTGACCTCAAATCAATCTTGGAGTACACAATCGCTCCCTGAAGCTGGTCAAACAAATCATCAATACGCGGCAAAGGATACTTGTTCTTGATTGTGACCTTATTCAACAGTATGTAATCAATATACATTCTCATAGTACCATCTTTCTTCTTCAAAAATAGAATTGGTGCACCCCAAGGTGACACGCTAAGCCGAATAAACCCCTTATCAAGGAGTTCCTGAAGTTGCTCCTTCAACTCCCTCAACTCAGCCGGTGCCACACAGTACGGTGGAATAGAAATGGGCTGAGTGCCCGATAGCAAATTAATACCGAAATCAATATCCCTGTCGGGCGGCATGCCCGACAGGTCTGCAGGAAACACATTCGGGAAATCTCGCACCACCGGAATAGAATCAATAGCAGGGACCTCTGCACTAACATCCCTCACAAAAGCCAAATAGGATAGACAAACCTTATCAACCATCTATTGAGCCTTCAAGTATGAAATCACTCTACGGGGAACATAGTCTATAGAACCGCTCCACTCAACCCAGGCATCGCCAACGTCACGGTCTTAGCATGACAGTCTAGAACAACATGACATGGAGACAACTAATCCATACCCAAAATCACGTCAAAATCAACCATACTAAGCTATAAGAGATCCACTCTAGTCTCCAAACTCCCAATAGTCACCACACATGACCGATATACACGGTCCACAATAATAGTATCGCCTACCAGAGTAGATACATGAACAGATGATACTAAAGACTCACAGGGCATATCCAAAAACTGAGCGAAATACGATGATACATATGAATAAGTGGAACAAGGGTCAAATAATATAGAGGCATCTTTATGGCAAACTGAGACAATACCTGTAATCACAGCATCCGAAGCAATGGCATCTGGTCTAGCAGGGAGATCATAGAAACAGGCTGGCCACCCTCTCATCAGCCTCCCCCTCTCGGGCGACCCCTAGCTGACTGAGCCCCACCTCGGCCGAGTACTCTGCTGTGGAGCCCCACTCAACAACCTAGGGCAATCTCTCTTAATATGACCAAAATCTCCGCACTCAAAACAACCTCTCCTCTGACGGAACTGCTGCTCCTGATATCCAGAGGAACTACCCGTAGAAACCTGAGCTGATGAGGCATGGTGAGAACTCTGCGCTGTTAGTGCACTGAACGACGACTGGCCCTACTGATGACTGTGTGACCCGTGGCCAGATGATGCACCACGGTGGACTGGGCGAGCCATCTGAGCATGTCTGAAAGGATGACCCCTACCATGGTGGAACTGCCCATATAAGGAACACCGCTAAATCCACCTCTGTCCACGAGGCATCTTGGCCTACCTCTCAACCCGCTCCTAGCTGCGAACAATCTCAATCTGACGAGAAATGTCGACAACCTCATCGATAAGTATCACCAGACACTCTCTCTCTAGTTATAAGCAATCGCAGCTGAAAAGTGAGGCCATCTATGAACCTCCTGGTCCTCTCCCTGTCTGTGGGAACCAACCAGATAGCATGACGGGCCAACTCTGAAAATCTCATCTTATACTGTGTAACGGACATATCACCATGACGAAGCTGCTCGAACTGCCTACATAGATCCTCTCTACGGGACTGGAGAACGAACTTCTCCAGGAATAGACCGGAGAACTGCTGTCAGGTAAGGGGTGCTGCGCCGGCCGGCCTATGCCTCTCGTAATCCTCCCACCAACTGAAGGCATCCCCATAGAACTGAAAAGTAGTGAACGAGACCCCAATGGTCTCTAGAATACCTGTTGTACGAAGTATCCTCTGACACCTGTCTAAGAAGCCCTGTGCATCCTCTCTCTCGGTACCACTGAAAGATGGAGGTTGGAGTATCCCAAACCTCTCCAATCGATGCTGCTCATCATGAGGCATGACAGGAACCACATAGTCATGAGCAGTTGCAACCGGCTGGGCTGGTGGTGCCCCAGCTGTTATGCGGGCTCCACCTCTACCCCTACCGTGACCTCAACCTCTCGCGGCCTGATTGGTGGTACTGGTGGTTGTCCATCCTTCCCCGTAGTACGGGTCCTCACCATGTGTGAGAGAATTAGAACAACAGAAATTTAGTTACCAGAATCAAAAGATTTGCATGACAAGAATTCAAGAATGTGAAATTTCCTAAGGGTTCAGCAGCCACTCGAAGATAAGTACAGACGTCTCCGTACCGATCCGCAAGATTCTACTAAACCTGCTCATGACTCGTGAGACCTATGTAACCTAGGCTCTGATACCAACTTGTCACGACCCAAATATCTAACCAGTCATGATGGCACCTATCTTGAAAATAGGCAAGCCGACATTCTTAATATGTTTTCAATATATATAACAGAAGTGAGTTAAAGCAATTAAACTAATTGAAGGTTTACATAATAACGGGAAAAAAACCCAAAACGCAAGTGCGGAATGATAGCCCGACATCGGGGTGTCACTAAGTCATGAGCATCTAACAACTAATCTAGAAACAGAGTCTACTACAGTGGGGTCATCAGGCATTTAGCCTACGCATTCGTGATGAGGGTCCCGCGTTCACGAAGGGTCAGGCTGTGTAAGCTCCGCATTCGTGAGAGGTCACTCGCGTTCGCGAAGGAGGATTTTTGGCTGTAGAGTTTCTGGTACTTCGCGAACGCGGGGAATCTTCCGCGTTCGCGATGAAGAAAAGACCTAGGCAGATATAAACATTTCAAATCGAGGGTTTTGCCATTTTGATCATAACTTGAGATAGAGAGCTCTGATTTAGGCGAGATTTTGAGGGATTTTCATAAGCATCGATTGGGTAATGTTTCTTAACTTGTTTTTGGTTATATCCCACTAATCTATAGTTACTTTTATCATTTAATTAAGGTTTTGGGAAAAAAGTGGGAAACGTTCTTCAACCGAATTGTGGGATTTTGATTGAGATTTTGGAGTCGGATTTGAGTAATTTTGATATGGGTGGACTCGTGGTTGAATGGGTGTTTATATTTTGTGACGTTTACCCGATTCCGAGATGTGGGCCCGGGTCGACCTTTTGGGGCAATTTGCAAAATTCTTGTTAAAGTCTTGATTTCATTAATGAGATTAGTTTATTATAGTTGTATTTATAGTATGTAATTGTTTTTGGCTAGATTTGGGCCATTCGGAGTCGAAACACCGAGGAAAAGGCGTTCTTGTTGATTGATTGAGCTTAGATCGAGGTAAGTAGCTTGCCTAACCTTGTGTGGGGGAAATCCCCTTAGAATTTGATACTATTGTGGAAATTCTATGATATGTGAGTGCGGTGTACGCGAGGTGACGAGTGCGTACATGGGCTAATTGTTGAAAATTCGGTTTTACTGAACAGTAACCCGTTATACCTTAAATGAGTCATCCCAGCATGTGTAGTTATTCTGTCTTGCCTAATATCACATGTCTACGTGTCTTAAATGCTTATTTGAAATCTGTGCAGCATGCTTAGTTGAATTGCTGTCTTTCCTTGATTTGTATTAGTTTTAAACTGTAGGATTCTTGCTGTTAATTGTTGTTTCCATCAGTTTTAAGTTATGTGTTTACTTTTGGGACTACGAGGCAGTACCTCGAGAGATCCTCCTGCACATTTACTTTTGGGACTACGAGGCGGTACCTCGGGAGATCCCCTTGCATATTACTTTAGGGACTACGAGGCGGTACCTCGGGAGATCCCCTTGCATATTACTTTAGGGACTACGAGGCGGTACCTTGGGAGATCCCCTGTTGAGTATTTACTTTTGGGATTACGAGATGGTATCTCTCGAGTGCTCCTGTTGTTTACCTTTATGAGATGTGTTGTATTTGTTTTCTGTAAATTCTCCTTGTTAAATGCTCAATCTTTCATCATATTATTATATCTTTTGTCTTATTATTATATATATCCGAGTAGGGCACTGACCTGACCTCGTCACTATTCTACCGAGGTTAGGCTTGGCACTTACT
The DNA here is from genome assembly GCA_000715115.1 of Nicotiana otophora. Classification (NCBI taxonomy): domain Eukaryota; kingdom Viridiplantae; phylum Streptophyta; class Magnoliopsida; order Solanales; family Solanaceae; genus Nicotiana; species Nicotiana otophora. The sequence goes on from AWOL01S0102030.1 coordinate 34,888, forward strand.
GGGTACCGTTGTGGTGTACTCATACTACTCTTCTACATATGTTTTGTGTGCAGACCCAGGTACCTCCTACCGGCCCCGCTACTAGTCGAGAGTTTTACTGCGGCTTTCAGAGACTTCAAGGTATATCTGCTAACGTCTGCAGACTTCGGAGACCCCTCTATCCCTTATGTTGTTCCTCCTTTATTTTTCCTAGTTATTGATGTATAGATATAGTTAGAACAAATTCTTAGAGCTTGTGACTTGTGACTTGTGACTACCAGGTCTTTGGGAATAGTTCATACTCGAGTGTTGGTTTACTTGTACATGTCGAGCGGTATTTTTCAGTATATAGTTATCTGTTGAAGTTTAGTGGTTGATTCTGCTTTTATTTTAATTATTCCGCAATTGTTAGGCTTACCTAATCGTAGAGACTAGATGCCGTCACGACATCTTACGGAGGAATATTTGGGTCGTGACAACCACGAACTCAAATATATAATTTATTCTTAATTCCATGTCCAATTTCGTGGTCTAAATCCAAAAATATAAAATTCTAGGTTTTCTACCAAAATCCCAAATTTTTACTAATTTTCATATTTAAATCCATATATAAATTATGTATTTAACTTGTAATAGGTGGGGATCACTTACATTGTGTTGCTTGACAAAATTCTCCCCTTGAAGCTCTCCAAAATCGCCCCAACCAAGTGAAAATGGGCCAAATCCCTCTTTAAAAAGAACACCTCAACCCAGACGACCTTTAACATCTGCGATCAAAAAGCCGTATCCGCGACTTCGCACCTGCGGAAAAACCATCGCATGTGCGGTTCTGGCTCAAGCCAGCAGCCTCCGCTTTTGCATCCCAAATAGCGTTTTTGCACTTTCACTTCTGCGGACAACAAGCGATTCTATGCTCACGCACATGCAGATATCCCTCCGCTTTTGCGACCCAGTTGCCCTTCTCGTTTTCCGCTTCTATGGAGCACCCTTCGCATCTGCGGGCTCGCATATGCGAAATAGCCTCGCATCTGCGGCCACCCCAGCTCAGTCCAAATATCACTTCTGTGGCACCAACGCCGCACCTGCGGGCTTGCACCTATGGCCCTCAACACACAGGTGCGATTGCACTAGTAATTAGCTAACACCAGCATTCCTCAACTTCAAATTTTTGATCTGATTTCAATCCAAAACTCACCTGAGGCCCCTAGGACCTTAACCAAACATACCCACGCATCCAAAAACACATTATGAACTTAGTCGAGGCCTCCAATCAGGCCATACAACATCAAAACTACGGATAGACGATCGAAATCCTTCTTTAAGCTTTCAAATTTTCAAACTTCGACGAACGTGCCCGAACCATAGCAAAACATCGCGGAAAGATGCCAAGCTTTATGTACAAGTCATGAATCATAATACAAACCCATTCCAAGGCTCGAAATACCAAACGGATATCAATAACATCAAAGCCTACTTCAAATCAAACATAGGAAATTCTTAAGCCTTCAAAATGACAACCTTCCATGATAAGCGTCGAAATACTCCTGAGTGATCCGATACTCAACCCGAACATACGACCAAGTCCGAAATCATCATACGAACCTATTAGAACCTTCAAATCCTGATTCCGAGGTCGTTTACTCAAAAGTCGAACATTAGTCAATTTTGTCAACTTAAAGCTTCCGAAATTAGTCTAAGCTTTCAAATTAATTTCGGAAGCCTTAAGTTGGAAAAATTATCTAAGATTTGACTTTTGAGTAAATAGCTTTGGAATCAGGATTTGAAGGCTCCAATAGGTTTGTATGATGATTTCGGACTTGGGCGTATGTTTGGGTTGAGTATCGGGTGGTCCGGGAGCATTTCAGCGCTTATTATGGAAAGTTGGCATTTTGAAGGTCTAAGATTTTCTTAAGTTTGGTTTGAAGTGGACTTTGGTGTTATCGATGTCTGATTAAGGTTTCGAGCCTTATAATAGGTTCGTATTGTGATTTGTGACTTGTACGTAAAGTTTGGCATAATTCCGGAATGTTTTGATATGATTCGGACGCGTTCATCGAAGTTTGGAAGTTTGAAATTTGAAATAAAGATTTTGATCATCGATTCATGACTTTGATATTATTTGTGGCATTTTGAGGCTTTGGATAAGTTTGTATAAGGTATTGGGACTTGTTGGTCTGATTGGACGAGGTCCCGGGAGGCCTCGGGTGTGATTCGGGGTAGTTTTGGACCAAGTTTAGGTGTTTTGATGCTGCTGGTTGCTGGTGCTGGTGTCGTGCTTCGCGATCGTGAATGGGCTTATGCGATTGTGAAGAAGGATGTTTGGACAGTTGGGAAATGTTCATCGTGAACGCGACAAGGAGGTCACGAATGCGGAGAAGGCGCTGGGTTACCCTTTGCGAACGCAACAAGGAGTTGCGAACGCGTAGAAGGATGGGGGCTGGGGGACCTAGAGCAGTTAAGCCTCGGCAGTATAATAGATGCATCTATGGTTCGTGCCGATCAACCCTCGGCAGTGTACACATTATTCTGGATCGGGCCGAACGACCTCGACAGAATCATACGTTATATCGTTAATAGTACAAATATTTACGAGATAAACCTTCCACTGAGGCCCAACATTTTATATGGTATTCCTTATTTATTTGATATTGGCACTTGGCATTTTCTGAGCTGTTAAGATAGAATACAAGATTGAGAAATTCATTCTTTAAAAGAAATATGTAAAAGATTTTATAATTTACAGATTTACCCCACTATCGCTGTACACTTCATATCTGTTATGAATTATTATATTATTTTATTGGACCTCCAGTAAGTGTCAATGTCGATCCCTTGTCACTACTTCTCTGAGGTTAGGCTAGATATTTACTGGGTACGCGTTAATTTACGTACTCATGCTGCACTTCTGCACTAAATGTGCAGGATTTGATAGGTTATTTGGTGATCATCTTGGCGCGTGGGCGCACCTGTTGAGGAGACTTGATGTGAGATGCATTCCATGCTATGCATCGCAGTCCACTGAGTCTCCACCGTACTATTTACTTTATCCTATCTTATTTACATTCTTGACAGACATTGTATTATTATTGTACTCCTTAGAAAATACTCATCCACTTGTGACACCGGATTTTGGGGGTTATACTAGTTGATGCTTATGGTTTCGTACATCATTAACGCATTTCAATTCTTTTATAAACTATATATGTTGTACTCCCCCGTGGATTTAGGAGTGTAAATCTCCTTCCTTATTAAAAACTATGATTTCAAAAGTGATAAAATGAGTAATTAAATGGATAAATCACCGTTGACTTGCCTGACGGTGGCGTTAGACGCCATCACGACCTACAATGGATTTTGGGTCGTGACAGCTTGGTATCAGATCATTAGGTTCACTTAGGTCTCACGAGTCATGAGCAAGTCTAGTAGAGTCTTACGGATCGGTACGGAGACGTCTGTACTTATCTTCGAGAGGCTACAAGGCTGTTAGGAGCACTTCCCTTATTGATTCCTCTTCATGCGATTTGATCCCCATTGGAGATTGTGCCTTTATTTCCTCCCTATCCAATCTTATGCGACGTGGAGCGCTTGTTATCATTTGGGCATTGAGGAGTTGTAATGGTACTGCATATGTGGTGCAAGATGTTTTTCCCTGCATACTCGAGCGAGTTGTTATCGTCATCTTGTGGAAGGGGGCTCTGTCGTTTCATGCCGAGTATCAGTAGTGCCTATGGTTTTGAGGCTACGCATAGATTGCTATGATATTCATGCATTATTATCGCGCAGTGTTGGTGTGATAGTAGGGTTCTTGTCTATGTGACGAGGCAGTGAACGACTCGAAAAGAGGATTTCTCAGTGCATGGTTTAGGGGTTCAACATTTAAATCTAGCGGAGGAAAGACAATCGGTCTATGAATGCTCATGTTTTAGTTGATGGAGTAGCGAGACTTGATATTTTTGAGTGTGGTGGAATTCTCATTTGTGATGAGGTGTCGTCGTGCTCGTTTGAACCCATTAAGGTTCGCCGGTGTTATGGTCTTCTTTGATTTGCCTTCGGGGCGGGATGGTGGGAAGTGGCGCCTAAAAAGCGATTGCCAGAGGTAGCAGTGTGTAGCGGTTCAGAATCGAATTGGTATTTCTAATGTTGATGGCTCGAGAATGATGATCTTCTAGGAGGATTAGAGTTCATAGCAATTTATTAGTTTATGTGCTACTGAGATGGGTTTTGATTTGAGGCAGCATTTGGGCAGCGGAGGATGAGGAAGGACATGGTGGGAGGTGTCTCGCGATGGTTGAATTGCTAGCAGGTCAAGTATGGAAAGCAGATGTCGAGAATCTACTTAAAGAAGATGGTTTAACCGAAATCGGAGTGGCATAGTAGCATATGGATTCTATGGTAGGATAGCCACATGCCTTGAGAAAAGTTTAGAGCGATTTGGGGATCATGGTGGATGGTGACTAGGTCTACAGATTTTAATTGGAATGGTGGCTACTGTATTGAGGAATACTGAATATGGCAGAAAGGAGTTTGCTTGAAATGAAGAGGGGTATGAAAACTTGATTATCGTTTGGATGCAACATGACTTCGAGTTTGGAATGTATTGTCGCACTTTTATTTGATGTCAATGGGGGAATGAACGGACTTACACAGCTGGTGGATAAGCACGGGCTCAGGAGGGTTTACTTATTTCATGGTAGTTGTACCCAGTGCAGTGTCGTTGGGAGATGTCGGTATGGAATTCCATAGGTGGGCTATCTCCTATGGACAGGACAGCGATTGTGTGATTTTGATGAAGTTTCTACGAAGAGTTCTACTTAGTACGAAGCGGAAAGTCAAGTATATGATTATGGCTGATAATTCAGAATGTTCATGAAAATTTAGTAAGAAACTACAAAATATTTGGCGGATTGATAGTGCGAGATTATGGTAATTGAGAAAGAGGAATCGTTGTGGGCTCTATAGTATGGGATGGTAGCTTAAAGCTAAGTGGGGGAGCCCTACCATCTATGATTGAATCGCGTGGTTGTTTGCTTGTGCGGTTTTTGGTTATTGGTGTATTGGTGGATTCTTATGACTAAGGAAAGAAAACATCAAGGTTAATTTGAGAAAAGAAATTGATAAATATGCACTATATTCTGCCTTATCGATTCATGTGAAGGTTTTGGAAAGACTAAGAGTTTATGCTTCTTGTTGATGTGATGTAGAAAGAAAAGAATTCAGTCGGTTGCTTTGTTGAGAGGGTGTTCATGTGCTAGCAGGGCGTTGAAGTTTGGTTATATTCGGGATCGGGTTAGAGTGGGTGACTCTCAACAACGGGCCTAGTGGGTTCAAGAATTAAAGTGCAGTGTCTAAGGATTTCGGGTCCGTTGTGTGGTTAAGAATTGAGTTTTCACAGTGGATTACGAACGAGACTTGGAATGTTCTATGTTATCATCGGGTATGCGGTGCAGTATTGGAGGAAAGGAAGAAATAGCTTCGGATTCGTGGAAGGTCTTGCAGAATGGGTGCACCAGTTGGAGACATATTGTCTGCATAAGGAGAGTATGAGATGGTTCATGAGTATTGAGACGATGTGGTCTCATGATGCGGGTCACTCGGGATTAGTGCGGATTTGGTTTGTTACATTTTGAAATGAAACTATTATTATTTATAAGGCAAGTCGAGAGTAAATTAGAAGCTGTTGGGTCGGTTAGTAATGGCTGAATTAGCATGATTGTGGCAAAGATCAGTTCGTTCAGCGTATGAAGTTATACATGTGGTTTGTGATTGTACGCGCGGGCTTAACAGACACCAAAACTTGATTGATTTGGGAGGTATCTGATTCAAATGGCCTTGTGCTGTAAATGGATTCCAGATGAGTTATGGCGGTTTAGATCACGACTTGAGGTTGGTATTTTCTGCGGTTTGGGAATTCAGTTGCGTGATGCATTAGCTCTTATGAAATGAGCAAAGTGAAAGGTTTCTAGCCAATGAAGTGTTTATTCTACTGGTAGTTCAGGGGTTATGATGAATTCATGTATTCTCGCGTAGCGGCATGATAGGTGCAGTGAACGGCATGGGAATTTGGAAGTTGAGGATCAAGGTTGCGGTTCGGTGTTGACAAGAATGTCACGAGCTCAGATGAGCCGGGAAGAATTCAGATGTTCAGAGTAAGCTGGCATTTACTTTAGTGTCACTTGAGAACGGGTTCTCTGTAAGAGGCTTTGTGTATTGATTTGCGGATTCTTGACTTGCTTTACAGGAATAGAACAGTTGGTGGTATGGATGTACAGATTTTGCTACCTGAGCATAAGGTCGTGGGAGCATAACCCACGGGGAGATTTGTATAAGTATGGCATGTTAGTCACTTGATTGTTAAAGATTGAAACCAAGTACGAGGATTTTTGGTAATATCGTTAATGAGAAAGTTTATGCCTGGAATAGAGCGCCTTCCAGGCATAACCTTTCTCATTGATTTATCCCATACTGGAGTGGACGGATGCTCGTGGGTATCATGAATAGGGCCATTGCGGATCCTTGAAGGGTTGTTGGCCCAGTATGGGATGATCGGAATTGGCTTGGGGTCCGTTGGTGGGTCTAATGTGAATGTGTGCTCTACATCAGGCCGGATATATTCGTTCGGCATAGTATTTCTTGCGGAGGAGTCTTCGGGCATTGGGTGTTATTCCCATCGTCAGCTATTCCATGTAATACTCTATTGTGCCATGTTGTTTATGAGACGGCTTGATTATTTGCACATATATTATGATCTAGTGTAGCTTGCAGAGCTATATGAGCAGGATGTCTCTCGAGATGCAGATCATATATTTCACCTTAGTTGTGCTTGGGTTTTGTAGCGTATGGCACTATCCGTCTCCCCAGGATTTGTATTGTGCACGTGGTATGCTTGTGGTTGACATTTGGGCATTTTGTAAGTATAAGCGTTATAGCTTGATGTGTGTTTTCTTCTTCATTGTTATGTGCGGATCGGGTGGCACGCCGCCACGGGTATATTGTTTAGATCGGGTGGCACGCCGCCACGGGAATGTTATGTGGATCGGGTTGCACGCCACAACATTGTCATGTTTGGATCGGGTTGCACGCCGCAACAGTGTCATGTTGGATCGGGTTGCACCACAACAACGAGATGTTGACCATAGTTCCTTACACTTATTTTGTGTCCTTGTTTTTCATCCCTGGGGTAGGTTCACAACATCTATTCGGCCGTTTTATTCGTTACACAGGCTAGGTAATTCCCTGTCAGAGTTTGTTCTTCATTATGAGTTATATTTGTGTCACACCCTGACCTCGGGGAGCGCGACCGGCGCTCAACCGAGATAATCCGGCCGAGCAAGCCTGTACAATACCTTCTACCCGAACTCACTCATGAATAAAGAGAAGATTTATTTCGTTAATTAGGCAGTGAGGAGATTCATGTGAACAACCACACCAATTCATTATCAGTAGTTTCATCATCTATAAGTTTCAGAATACATACACTTTCCTAGTTTGATGTGGAACATGTGATGCAGTTACCAAAATTACTAGTTTTACTTTCCCAACACCGACATACCACCCACACAATATCTACGGAGCCTCTAATAGATACAAAAGAGTACGATGATAGTGCTGGCAATAAGGCCCCGGCTATACCTCAAAACATAATACATAAAGACAAAAGATATACGACCCCGAATGAGGTGGGGCTCACCAAGTTAGCTGGGAAGAGGGTGTTCCGCTATCAACGATCAAAGCCGCCTGCTGTGGAACCACCTGCATCTATTAAAGATGTAGCACCCCGGCAAAAGGGACGTTAGTACATGTGGAATAGTACTAGTATGAATGACTAAGCACCCTCTCAATAGAACGAATGATGAGGCAAGAATGAACAATCATAAAATCAATGGGAGTCTCAAACAATACCCAAAACATCAAGTTAGGAACAAGACAAGTTTTCAAGTGATTTCCATATTTTAAGTTGGGAGATCTTTAGTACCGATATGCCACCGTTTACAGTTTCAATTACAATTTCTGACACAGTCACTACCATGTGTGCGGCATGGCATCTGATCACGACCCGATCGGCTAGGCCGTCTCATACGAGACATCAACCACAATCACAATTTTAATTTTAATTTCCAACACAATCACCACCATGTGTGCGGCATGGCGTTCGATCACGACCCGATCGACTAGGCCGCCTTATCCGAGACATCATCATTTTCTATCAATCATCTCATTCTATACCTCTTTCACATCATTTTTTTCATTGGCACTAGTGGCCACAATTGTAACATCCCCTTTTTGTGTGGCATGTTGGACGTATTTCATATTTTATATTTCATGCTCACGTTTTCACTCACAACCATCATCATAGATTTTTAACAACAAGGCATTTATGTTCAAGACAATAAGCATACATATGAGCAAACAAGAGTCTTAAGTGCATTGAGATTTCTTACACAATTGGCATTAGCTATCATTTGAAATGCAACTTGAATTCATAGATTTTAACTAAGCAACCAATACTTTGAGCACATTACCGAATAGTAGTACAACTTCACAAGAGCATTTGGAATACATATTGAACACAAAAGTCTTTTGAAACAAAGTTTATTCGGAACTATCGATTCATAATGAGTAACTTTGGACTTACAATGACATTGTGGGATTCAATTCTAAGGAAAGAGTTTAGCCAACATACCTCACTTGAGCTTCCTTAAACTCTAAAATGTTTCGGAAATCTTTGCAACTTCGATATATTTCAGAAATATAACAAATTGAACTAAAAATTAGGAGGATGATCATGGTTCCAGCTCATTTGAGCATTTTATCAAACACTAGGTGTGCATTAAGGTTTCAAGGTCCTCCTATGGTGGATTCCATCATCCCATAACCCATTTTCTACCATTTCTAGATCAACAATCTTCCTACACTCCTGATAATACATACATGCAAAATGAACAACTTCCACACCCAAGAATTTCCTTACTGATTACCTATTTTTAGTTGAATTTTGAAATTGAGAGTTAGGGTGTAGAATTTTACCTCTAGGATGCAAAACCTAGTGAGTTTCCCTTGTCAATCTTCCAAGATTTGAAGAACAAATTGTTGAGGAATCATCTCCCACTCCATATCACTCTCTCACTCTCAAAATACCAGATTTTTACTTAAGAAATGGTCCATAGCATCTATATAATGAAATAGGGTCGGGCTATAAAAACCAAAAAAATGAAGCTCCGAAACCCAATCTGCGGTCGCATATGCGGTCCGCATATCGATTCTGCGGTCGCAAAGCAAAACGCAGAATCTCCTCCCGGAATTTCTCATGTCGATCATGCGATGCAATCTGTGGCCCGCAAAGCAATTATGCAGCCGCATAATGGACCGCACAATGGCCCACAAATTTTGCTCAAGTTCCTGCTTCACTCTGCGGCCATTCTGCGGCCGCATAGTGGGTCGCAAAAATGTCTTTTTCTACCAATATTTTCCTTTAACTCCCTAGCATATTGTTCGACCCAAAAGGTCTGTACCGTGATGAGCAAGCTCGCCGCGAAGAATTTACACCATCACCAAACATATTATCCTACCTCGCCACCACGGAACCTTGGGTTTTAGGTGAAATTTTACGGGGCCTTACATCCTCCCCCACTTAAGATAATTCATCCTTGAATGAGGGTCTAAATCCATCATTAGTGCCCAACATGACCCAGCTGATACTTCACACACTAGCAGTCCCAATATTTGACTAAGTCCCCAAATTCCCAAATATTTCGGTAGAGTTTCCAATGTCAGAGAATCCCAGAAACCAATCCTATGTCAGAGTTTCCCCAAGTCCCCAGTCCCAACTGAGCCTATCCACCTGTCAGAGAATCCCAGAAACTAATCCTAATAGCACGTACATATCCAATGATGCAACATAATTTTAAGCAACACCAACCGTAGCCTCATAAGCAATATATTACTAGAAAGGAAATATCCTGAGCATAAACTGCACAAGTGATACATAGTTCATAGGAAGTAATTTCATAAAAGCTATTACATAGTTATTCAAACAAATGAGGGTACTTCATTTGCATTATTTCTTCCTCGGCCTCCCAGGTGGCCTCTTCAACCTGCTGGTTTCGCCATAACACTTTGACGGAGGCAATTTCTTTATTTCTTAGCTTTCGAACTTGTCTATCAATAATGGCAACTAGAATTTCCTCATAAGTCAGTTCTTTATTAACCACAATAGTTTCTACTAGCATAATAACTGACGGATCCCCAACTACCTTCTTTAATATAGACATATGGAATACTGGGTACACTAATGACATCTCAGGTGGTAGCTCAATCTTGTACGCCACCTGACCAATCCTCTGAATGATTTTGTACTATCCGATATACCTCGGACTCAATTTTCCTTTCTTACCAAATGGCATTACACTCTTCATGGGGGAAACCTTCAAAAATACCCAATCATCTTCTTTAAACTCCAAATCCCTACGACGAACATCCGAATAGGACTTATGACGACTCTAAGCAGTCTTCAACCACTCCTTAATGATTTTAACTTTCTCCATAGCTTGATGCACAAGGTCTGGCCCTATCAACTCTGCTTCCCCAATTTCGAACCACCCAATGGGAGATCTACATATCCTATCATATAAAGCCTCTAATGGTGCCATCTGAATGCTAGCATCATAACTATTATTGTACGCAAACTCTATGAGTGGGAAATGATCATCCCAGCTACCTTTGAAGTCAAGAACACAAGCGCGCAACATATCCTCAAGCGTCTGAATAGTCCGCTCTGCCTGCCCGTCGGTCTGTGGATGGAAGGCTATACTAAGATTCACCTGAGTACCCAAACCTTGCTGAACGTTCTTCCAAAATTTAGCCGTGAACTGTGCCCCTCGATCTGAGATAATTGAAACTGGAGTGCCATGCAACCTGACTATTTCTTTGATATACAACTGAGCATATTTTTCCGCTGTGTCGGTATCTTTAACCGGCAAGAAGTGTGCTGATTTTATGAGTCGATCCACAATCACCCGAATCGAGTCAAACTTATGAGGAGTGCGAGGTAGTCCTACCATGAAATCCATATTAATCATTTCCCACTTTCACTTGGGATTCTATGTTTTGCGCCAACCCACCGGGCCTTGGTGTTCGGCCTTCACTTGATGACAATTTGGACATCTTGTCACAAAGTCCGCTACGTTCCTCTTCATATAGTTCCACTAATATACTTCCCTAAGATTATGATACATCTTTGTAGAGCCCGGGTGCACGGAATACCTAAAGGTGTGAGCCTCGGTCATGATTCTTTCCCGGAGACCATCCACATTTGGAACACATAACTACCCTTGGTACCTTAGGGTACCATCATCCGCGCCAAGAGAAAAGGTCATGGTCTTGTGTTTATGAATCCCCTCCTTCAGTTGTACCAATAATGGATCGTTGAATTGCTTCTCCTTGACTTCCACCACAAGCAATGATTTAGCCCTATTTTGCACAATCACCCCTCCTTCACTAGAGTCCGCAAGACGAACTCCAAAACTAGCTAACTGATGAACCTCCTTGGCCAACGGCCTTTGATATGCATCCAAGTGAGCCAAACTGCTCATATATTTCCGACTAAGCGTATCCACTACAGCATTAGCCTTCCCCGGATAATATAGGATGCTGATGTTATAATCCTTGAGTAATTCGAGCCATCTTCTCTGCCTCAAATTCAATTTTTTTTGTTTGAAAATATATTGAAGGCTCTTATGGTCCATTAATATATCCATATGGACCCCATACAAATAATGACGCCAAATATTTAATGTAAATACCATTGCCGCAATCTCTAGGTCGTGTGTTGGATAGTTCTTTTCATGATTCTTGAGTTTCCTATAAGCATACACTATCACCTTGCCATGTTGCATTAATACACACCCAAGTTTGATCCTTGAAGCATCGCAATATACCACAAATCCATATGTACCCTCTGGTAGAGTCAACACCGGTGCCATAGTCAATCTTGATTTCAATTCCTGGAAGCTTCTTTCATAAACATCTGACCATTAGAACTTAACTGCCTTCTGCGTCAATTTAGTCAATGGAGAGGCAAGAGTAGATCACCCCTTCACAAACTTTATGTAATACCCAGCTAAGCCCAAGAAACTGCGAATCTCTGTTGGAGTTATAGGTCTGGGCCAATTCTTCACGGCTGAAATTTTCTGGGGGTCAACCTGAATTCCTTATCTAGGGACAACATGACCCAAGAATGTAACAAATTCAAGCCAAAATTCACATTTTGAAAACTTCACATATAACTGGTGCTGATACAGGACCTGCAAAATTGCCCTGAGATGATCGGCATGGTCCTCTCGACTTCGCGAATAAATAAGAATATCGTCAATAAACACTATTAATGATAATGGACCGCACAATGGCGTATAATGGATGACACTATTGCAAATACCACTGCCGCATAATGGACCGCACAATAGCCCACAAATTTTGTTCAAGTTCCTGCTTCATTATGCGGTTATTCAACGGCCGCATAGTGGACTGCAGAAATGTCTTTTTCTGCCAAAATTTTCCTTTAACTCCCTAGCGCACCGTTCGACCAACAAAGTCCGTACCGCAGTGAGCAAGCTCGCCGCGAAGAATTTCTACCATCACCAAACATATTAGCCTACCTTGCCACCACGGAACCTTGGGTTTTAGGTGAAATTTTACGGGACCTTACAATTCGAGTGGTGGCTTGTTGGTGCTTTGATGGTGCTGCATAAGATCTTTGTCAGTGTTTGAGGTGACTCATTGCCGAGCAGTTTGTACTGGGTGAGACGAGATTATTGGACCTAAAATTAGTGCAATCAAATTTATATAAGGTACATTAAAGAGAAAATATCGTTATTCAGTTCAAAATGAGGTAATGTTTCTTGTCAGGAGGAGAGGCTCCATGATTTATTGATTCGGCAGGTGGTTATGAGTTTCTACACGTCTCTTTCGTCGTGGCAGTATTGCGAGAATTGGAACAGGGCTCACATGTGTTATGAGGCATATTGCGAGCATTAGATTCGTGAAATTTCAGCTGTTGTGGTCGGAGGGTGCATTATAGGCATGTGAATTACGCGATGCATGGTGTGAATTTAGCAAAAGTATACGATCATGTGTTTGTTACAGTATGTAGTGATTGATACGGTGTTCGTATGTTAGAATCGGGTTTTGTAGAGAAATTCGGAGGTTGGAATTTGGTTCTAAGGCTTTTCGACTAAATAAAAAGGGAGGATCTTCAGTCTGACTCGGGCTAATATGTTCAACTGGGTTGTGGTGGCACGGGTAGGTGCACGAGGTGTTAGACAGTGATTTTTGGACAACTCCAGAGCAGTCCTTAGCACGTTCGAGGACGAACGTATGTTTAAGTGAGGGATAATGTAATGACCTGATAGATACCGGATGAGCATGCCTAATGATTCTTAAGTCAACATCATAGCATTGGAGTTTTTTCAAGGAATCAAGATCAAGAAGGTTATACTTGTAATAATTGAATACACTTAGCTCCTTAGAATTAGCTTAGGGGTATTTGGGTCATTTGTAGCCAAATACGCACTCTAGTATAAATAGCCGTTAAGGCTTTTATTTTATCTAGACTTGATGAATGATAAACTTGAAGACATGCAAGTCTTACACTATATCCTTATCTTTTAATTAATGCATTTATGTTTATGCCTTTAATCCCTTTATTGCTTTATTTATGCTTTCATTAGTCTTAGTTGGTGAGCAATCAGTAGTGAATGCTTAATTGCTTAATTACTTTATCCGGGTTTTCAAGAGTTGCCAATCTCTTGAGGGTTTTCATAGCTTAGAGTTACAATTGATTGTGTTCATATAGGTAATTAGGTTTCATATCCTAATTGGTTCTTGTTTTTCCAATCAATTGTAGGTCTAGCTCTTATTTCATAGTTTAGGGTTATACTTGATTGAGTTCATAGAGGTAATTAGGCTTCATATCCTAATTGGTTCTTATTCTTATAATCAATTATAGGTCTAGCTCTTATTTTTTATTCCGCGTATTTTGCTATATCCATATTTTCATTCGTAGTTCGTATGACGACCCGACTGGTGGTTTTAAGCTCTAGCACATCTTTAGGTGATTTGAGGCCTTGGATAGCTTCACATCAGGAACTATGACTTGTACGTGTGGTTGGAATTGAAATTCGGGAAGTTCGGAGTTGATTTGGAAAGAAAATTCTAATTTCGGAAGCCTTAAGTTGGAAGAATTGTCTAAGGTTCGCCTTTTGAGTAAACAACCTCAGAATTGGGATTTGAAGGTTCCAATAGGTTTGTATGATATTTTCGGACTTGAGCGTATGTTCGGGTTGAGTATCGGGTGGTCCGGGAGCATTTCAGCGCTTATTATGGAAAGTTGGCATTTTGAAGGTTTAAGAATTTCTTAAGTTTGGTTTGAAGTGAACTTTGGTGTTATCGATGTCCGATTGAGGTTCCAAGCCTTGGAATAGGTTCATATCATGATTTGTGACTTGTACGTAAAGTTTGGCATCTTTCTGGAATGTTTTGATATGATTCGCACGCGTTCGTCGAAGTTTGGAAGTATGAAATTTGAAAGAAAGATTTTGATCGTCGATTCATGACTTTGATGTTATTTGTGGTATTTCGAGCCTTTGGATAAGTTTGTATAAGATATTGGGACTTGTTGGTGTGATTGGACGAGGTCCCGGGGGCCTCGGGATGTGATTCGGGGTGGTTTCGGACCAAGATTGGGTGTTTTGATGGTGCTGGTTGCTGGTGCTGGTGTCGTGCTTTGCGATCGCGAGTGGGCTTACGCGATCGCGAAGAAGGATTTTTTGACGGTTGGAAAATGTTTATCGCGAACGCGATGAGGAGGTCGCGAACACAGAGAAGGCGTTGGGTTACCCTTCGCGAACGTGACAGGGAGTCGCGAACGCGTAGAAGGATGGGGACTGGGGGACCTGGAGCCGTTAAGCCTTCGCGAACGCGAAGCTTTTACCGCAAACGCAGAACAGTAGGATCTGAAAGCATCGTGAATGCAGCCTAGGTGACGCGAACACAAAAAGGAATTTTGGAGGTAGTGATTTTAAGTCTTCGCGATCGCAAAGATGCTCTCGCAATCGCGATGAAGGACGGGCCTGGGCATAATGGTTTTAAGTCGGGGGTTTTGCCCATTTTTCACTTAGTTGGGCGACTTTTGGAGTTCTTGAAGAGGAGATTGTCATCATCCATTGTGAGGTAAGCTATTCCCACCTATTGTGAGTTAAATACATGAGTTATATACGGATCTATACATGAAATTTATGAAAATTGTGGAATTTTAAGAGAAAACCTAAAAAATTATATTTTTGGATTTTTACCACGAATTTGGACATGGAATTAGGAATAAATTATATATTTGAGTTTGTAATGTTATGGGTAACGTTTATATTCAAAAAAATTCGAAATCCGAGCACGTGGGCCCGATGGTTGACTTTATTGACTTTTCGAGCAGAGTTAAAAAATGTTATAAATTATTAAACTGTAAGCATGGGAGTATATTTTGATTGATTTACACGTTGTTTGACTAGTTTCGAGACATTTGGCTTTGAGTTGAGGTGGTAGAGAGGCGTTGAAGCCGGTTATGGAACTTCGGAGCGAGGTAAGTCTCCTGTCTAACCTTGTGAGGGGGAAACTACCCCTAGGTGATATTTATTGTTATGTGCAACTAATTGTGGGTGCTACGTACGCACGAGGTGACGAGAGTCCGTACGTAGCTAAAGCATGTTTATGTCCGGGCAGACTTAGGACTTTATCATGTAATAATTGAATTATTTGAACTCGTTATACTAGCTTAATTAATTAAAGTTATAATTGAATTTGATTTAGAAATAAATATATGTATAATGGGTCGAGCCTTAACACTTTGAGTTGTGGGCGAGTTATTTGAGAAACGGTAAAGATTATATTCGTTCTGTGCTCATGTATTGTATTGTAAACACGTGTCTCGTAATTCGGTAACTTTTTCCTTTCTTGTGGAGCGGGCCGAACGCCTCACCAGTATAATAGATGCATCTATGGTTCGTGCCGTTCGACCCTCGCCAATGTATACATTATTCTTGATCGGACCGAACGACCTTGGCAGAATCGTGCGTTATATCGCTAGTAGTCTGAATATTCACGAGATAAATCTTCCACTGATGCCCGACATTTTATATGGTATTCCTTATTTATTTGATATTAGCACTTGGCATTTTCTGAGCTGTTAAGGTAGAATACAAGATTGAGAAATTCATATTTTAAAAGAAATATTTGGAAGATTTTGTAATTTATAGATTTACCCCACTATCGCTGTGCACTTCATATATGTTATGAATTATTATATTATTTTATTGGACCTCTGGTAAGTGTCGATGTCGACCCCTCATCACTAATTCTTCGGGGTTAGGCTAGATACTTACTGGGTACGCGTTGATTTACGTACTCATGTTGCACTTCTGCACTAAATATGCAGGATCTGACAGGTTCATTTGGTGATCATCTTGGCGCGTGGGCGCACCTGTTGAGGAGACTTTATGTGAGCTGCATTCCAGGCTACGCATCGCAGTCCACTGAGTCTACACCGTACTATTTACTTTATCCTGTCTTATTTACATTCTGGACAAATGTTGTATTAATATTGTACTCCTTAGAAAATGCTCATGCACTTGTAACACCGGATTTTGGGGGTTATACTAGTTGATGCTTATGGTTTCGTACATCATTAACGCCTTTCAATTCTTTTATAAACTACATATGTTGTACGTCCCCATAGATTTAGGAGTGTAAATCTCCTTCCTTATTAAAAACTATGATTTCGAAAGTAATTAAATAAGTAATTAAATGGATAAATCACCGTTGGCTTGCCTGACGACGACGTTAGGCGCCATCACGACTTACAGTGGATTTTGGGTCGTGACAATTTGAGCGTGTAACTATACCACTCAATTACACTCAATTTCATGCCGACCAAGTAAATTACTTGGTCAGACAAACATGTGTGTAATTACGTTCAATTCTACACAACACATGCTCTTAGTATTTGTATTGAAAAGCCCTTTTGATCTGTTGTTTTTTTAATCAACTGGTTAGTATTCCTATTTGTTTTGAAAGAATTACTACTATTTTCTGTTTTAAAAATAATAGGTTAAAGCTTATAAACACAAATAACATGCTTCTTCACAAGTAACATGCTATTGGAAAATATTTAAATAGGAAAGCAGCAAGTCTTAGTGATTGAACGTGGCTCATTGATCCCTCATATTTGTTCGACATTAAATTGGAAAGCTTAATTGTACGGACTGTGGGAAAATGGGAAAAGACTGACCGCCAACAATGTCGTTTACTGTATTTTAGAATATTCTTTTCTTCTAATCTGTGATAAACCAAATAAAGTAAATATTAAAGCATAAAAGTTCCCCAAAAAAGGTTCGGAGGAGGAGTAGATTAACCCATCACCGACACATTTCTTTTTGTGTTTTCTTTACTTTATTCTTTGTCTATTTCTATTTCTTAGAATAAAAAATTGAAGGTCTCTCTGGATGCCTCTCCTCTAACTAGGAAAATAACACATGGTAGTCGGGGTTAAATTAGTAGTATATTTTTGGATTTAACTGGAAAAATAAATAAAATTGATATTTATGTTCTAAATATGTAATGATATTATTGTGACTATAATATCATATCATTAAGTTTAAAATAAGAAGCTTAAAATTATATTATTTTTAAATTTAAGAAGAAGTAATTCTTTGTAAAATAAACTAAATTATAAAATACAAGTTTGAAAAATTAATTTCTCCTAAAGTAAGCGTTTTTAACTTTTTGGGATAAGATTACCCATTTAAAGAATTCATATCTAAAAAATTAAAATTAATAGTAAATTTCTTTTTCATAATTTGATATGTAAAAATAGTTTTTAAAAATACTGATCAAACACAAACAAAAGCGTTTTTTAAATGATTTAGTCAAATACAACTTTTGCTATTAATCAAAAGCATTTATTTCTTCGCCAAAAAGTTTGAAGCAAACACCTTCATTCTCTAAAATGACTAATAGTTTTAAAAAAATAAGCAGGTCGGAACGTAGTAAATAATTTTCAAAAGCCAGAATTTACAATATTTGTTTTTACAATCCCGACAAAACTAACAGCAAGAATTAAATGAAAATTTTGACGTGCACGTAAACGTAAACGTAATACTCCGGCCCGGCAACTCCCACCCAAAAAGAAAAGAGGGAGTCCAGATAATAATTTTCACTAGGGTGATTTATGTCACTCGAATTCTGTCCGAGGTTTACCACCGTGCGACAGTCAAGTCCAGCCTTGACTTCAGTCTTTCCAACACTTAGAATTATTTTATGACTATCGGAACTTAGAATAAATTTTAGGTAGCAAGAAAAGTAAAGGCGCACACGAATTTACATGAATCTCTTCCCAACTCGTATTAATATGTGCATACCAGAACACAACAAAGCCAACTCTATGGCCAAGAACAAAGAACACCCTAGTTCCCTGACCCGGAATGATTTCTCACCCTCAGGAATACACTTAGACGTTTTTGGCTTTAATAAATTGCCACAAGACAAAGTTATGCCCCTTTGGGACAGCCTTATGCACTTATTTATAGTGCAGGCTGCCCAATTACACTTGGCAGAATTTAAAGCAATCAGTTGATAAGCCCCAGCTGATGGACAAACATGGAGAACATGGTAAAAACGTGTATCACTAAGCCACACAATCAACCATGATCTATAAATGTGCCTCCACTTAGCCCCATGATCAGTCATGTTTGGATGGGGCAGTTGTAACCGCTCAACTGCCATGTCATGTGCACTGCATGTGCTTGTTTTAGCCAGTTGCTGCACGTCCAAGGCTGGCATTGCGCTCAGCCTTGCCCTTTGACACTGCTCTGCCCCAATGTCATGATCACGGCTTGCCGCCCATTGACTTAGCCGCACACGTCCGTTGCTTCAGCTGCCCGCTTATGTCAAGTCGCCCCCAACTTGATCAAATCTGCCCATGCCCTTGTCATTACTTGTCTTGCCTTGCCTTGCCATGTCTTTGCCCCTGCTTTGACATAGTTTTGCCTTGCCATTGTCATGCCATCCCGTACGTCCATGTGAAATGCGCCCTGCCTCCGTCAAGGTGCGTTTGTCAACTCCGCACAGTCAGTCATGCCGAGCTGCCCGTCATGATGTTGCCCTACTTTTAGGTTGTGTGCAAAGGCCATCATTAAAATCCTTGTCACAATCTACATCTGCCGAAGAAATTTGTCAAGGGGCTAACAAACCACCCCCACCCGAAGAATTCGTCGTCCTCGACGAAGTAGTTTCCGCATCTTTCAGCACCATCATAGGCCCTAAATATAAGGTCTCCTGCTCATGTTCTTCCTCGTTCGGCTCATCTTCACCTTTTTCATCAGCAAACAAAGTTATAAAGCGTTCAAGTTTCGGACAGTCCCTCGCCATGTGTGGACCTTTGCAAATAAAACAACCATAAAATTTGTTGTTTTGTCCCTTGTTTGTCGAAGGTCCAGCACATTGCTTTTCCTTCCTATTACAATTTCCCTCAACAATATTTTCCTTGTCATTCCCGTTTTTCCTCCACTCTTTTGCCTTGTCCTTGTTCCCGTTTTTGACTTTGAAGAAGTAGAGAAATCAGAACTGTCTTGTCCAAGCTGAAAATCACCCTAAGTATCCGCAGCAACGATAGCACTAGGAAGGTCTTTCACAATCCGCCTTCGGAGTTCCATCCGCGCCCACGACTGCAACCCGTACAAGAAATTATGCAGCTTGTCTTCCTCAGACATGTTGCTTATATCCAACAATAAAGAACTGAAATCTTTGGCATAATACCTGACCGTTCCAATTTGTTTCAACATTTTCAAACGATTTCTAGTAATCCAGCCCGCATTGCTAGGAAAGAATTGATCCTTCAACTCTTTTTTCAGCCCTTTCCAAGAGTCAATCTTAGGCCTACCAGCACTTACACCGTCTGCCACACGCGTCTGCCACCAAAGCTTTGCATCATCCACCAAGTACATAGTCGTAATGGTGATC
Organism: Nicotiana otophora; assembly: GCA_000715115.1. Taxonomy (NCBI): domain Eukaryota; kingdom Viridiplantae; phylum Streptophyta; class Magnoliopsida; order Solanales; family Solanaceae; genus Nicotiana; species Nicotiana otophora. The sequence goes on from AWOL01S0102030.1 coordinate 54,925, forward strand.
TTGTCTTCATCTCGTACATGGGCAGCCTAAAAGTACTGCTCCATATCCCACAGGAAATTTTCGAGTTTCTTGGCACTCCTTGCACTATTAAACTCTTTAGGCTCAGGTATTTTGACCTTGGTACGATCTGCTCCACGGTGTGCATCATCGTTGCCAACAACACGACGCAGCAACCCATTTTGCACTTTTAGATCTGTGCACTCCTGGCTCGGCCTGTTTATCTCGGCCTCAAGATAGGCGAGACGAGTCACAATAGTAAGAAATTGATAACTATCAACAGTTTCGACGAGTGCCTCCAATGCAACAACTTTTTTCCTTAGTTATGCGTTGCCACCAGCCATCTTTCACGAAATTGAACCACTGAACGTCGTGTCTTCGCCCCGATCCATCCATGCTCTGATATCAGCTGTCACAGGGGTAATTTATGTCACTCGAATTCTGCCCGAGGTTCACCACTTTGCAGCAGTCAAGCCCAGCCTTGACTTCAGTATTTCCAACACTTAGAATTATTTTACGACGTTTGGGACTTAGAATAACTTTTAAGCAGCAAGAAAAGTAAAGGCACACACGAATTTACAGGAATCTCTTCCCAACTCGTATTAATATGTGAATACAAGAACACAATAAAGCCAACCCTATGGCCAAGAATAAAGAACACCATAGTTCACTGCCTCGAAATGATTTCCCACCCTTAGGAATACACTTAAACATTTTTGGCTTTAATAAATTGCCACAAGACTAAGTTATGCCCCTTTGGGACAGCCTTATGCACATATTTATAGTGCAGGCTGCCCAATTACACTTGGCAGAATTTAAAGCAATCAGTTGATAAGCCCCAACTGATGGACAAACATGGAGAACATGATGAAAATGTGTATCACTAAGCCACACAATCAACCATGATCTAAAAACATGCCTCCGCTTAGGCCCATGATCAGTCATGTTTGGATGCGGCAGTTATAACCGCTCAATTGCCTTGTCATGTGCAGTGCATGTGCTTGTTTTGGCCAGTTGTTGCACGCCCAAGGCTGGCATTACGCCCAGCCTTGCCCTTTGACACTGCTCTGTCCCAATGTCATGACCACAGCTTGCCGCCCACTGACTTAGCCCACACGTCTGTTGCCTTAGCTGTCCGCTTATGTCAAGTCGCCCCTAACTTGATTAAATCTGCCCATGCCCTTGTCATTTCTTGTCTTGCCTTGCTTTGCCATGTCTTTTCCCCTGCTTTGACATGGTTTTGCCTTGCCATTTTCATGCCATCCCGTACGTCCATGTGAAATGCGCCTTGTCTGCGTTAAGGTGCGTTTGTCAACTCCGCACAGTCCGTCATGCCGAGCTGCACATCATAATGTTGCCCCAAATTTTAGGTTGTGTGTCAAGGCCATCATGAAAATCCTTGTCACACCCCACATCTGCCGAGGAACTTTGTCAAGGGGCTTACAATAATATACTAATAGAGTATCATTCTGTCTTCTGTACATTTGTTTTTCCATCATGAAAATACTATTAGTAGCCAATTATCGGGAGTAAATATGAATAAATACCGTTGTCGTGCAGACTGCAAAGGAACCAAATACATATTCGTCGGTGATATTATGGCCACCCCTCCTTTCTTCAACCAGATTAATTTCTCGGGCAAAACTTATTTATTTTACCCAAAAGAATATTAAAATTTCGTATTATTCCTCCGGTCCATTTTAATTGATTTTTTAGCCATTTTTTTATAATCTATAATATTTAATTTTTTCATATATCAAGAAGGAATTAACTTTTTTTTTTCAAAGTTGCCTTTGGAGTAAAGAGCCTAGATGCATTTTTTTGTATTTCCAATGAACAAATTAAGGTTAATATGGTCAATTTCATTGTTAATTAATGATAAAAGATGAATTTCTTAATATATGTGAAAATAGCCAAAAAAATCAATTAAACTGAACAGGGAGGAGTATTATTATTTTGGGGGACTAAACGTTAAAAGAAAAACTAAATAAATACTTTTGGGAGAGTGAAATTCAAATAATAAATTTTGCAGCTACCATTAGTTTACATCAGAAAAGAAAATTTGAAAATAACATTGCCTTCACGACGACGACATCATGATAATATCTTATTGTTTTACATAAACAAACTTTTGGGAGACTAAAGGTGGAAGAGAACAGAAAAAAACAAAACATACTATGAGAAAATGAAATTGAAACAGCCTTTTGCAACATTTGCCCAATAATTTACGTGCAACAAGTATTTGATGGAAACTTACCTTAAAATTAAGGATAGAAGTAGCAAATGGACAAGTAATCACATCATTAATTTTGACAAACAGCCGTATAAGTTTGCACTCATATTTTATACTACTTCAATCTCAATTCGAAAGTCAGATTTTTTTGTCAACCCAAATCACATGTTGTATTCGTACTACTTGAAAACGATAAAATTTGAAAACGAAAGATCTATATTTTTCGTAAACAAGTTGATTGTGTAACAGTACAATTCTTAAAAAGCAAGTGTTACTTGCATGATAAAGTACGTAAACGATAAATGATGTCAATCAATTTCAATTTGCCTTCATAGGACCACACTAATATTACAAATAATTCTGTCTTCTCCTTTTCTTCTTTCTTTTTGCTTTTTTCAACTTCGTTCCCTTTTGATTGATTGGGGGTTAAGCATAATAGAGGAAACTTATTATTTAAGAGTAATACGCTTTGTTCTGTCGGTAACGATGTTAACATGTAGATAACTCACCAATCGACTATCTTAATTACGTTCCCTCTGTGGTAGTAGAGTTTGGACGATATTAATCTAATTATACATTTTCAGAAACTACATTTATTCCATTTTTTTAAAACAGCACTGCTGCTCTTGAAAAGCTTTAAAACTCGTGGTTGATATATATTTTTCTAGCATGTTGCAGGGGTTTTTACTTTTTCCTTGCAAGTATTTTATAACCAGGTTATCTTGAGTTTTCTTTAATTTAAACAAATTAGGGCACTCTCTTTTGCCCAAAATAAAAAGGGTGCCTAGTTTTATTAAGTTAATTTTTAGAAGGTCACTGAACTAATAAAAATTATTTTAAAAAGTCAATTTTTTTTGTTTTATTACTGTTCACTTTATTTTTACCATTTCACCTACAAAATTATTTTTATTTATTCTGTAATGGAATAGTTTTTTTTTTTGACAATTCACCTACAAAGTCACTCTAACATTCTAAGTGATATTTACGATAGCTTTAGCTGATGTGGTAGTTTTTTCTATTTTAACATTTTTAGGTTACTTTTATTTGTTGTAACAGGTACAACAACAACAACAACAACCCAGTAGAATCCCATTAATGGGGTCTGGGGAGGGTAGTATGTACGCAGACCTTACCCCTACCCCGAAGGAGTAGAGAGGCTGTTTCCGAAAGACCCTCGGCTTAAAA
>AWOL01S0102030.1:61556-85808 GCA_000715115.1 Nicotiana otophora
AGCTGCTCACACCTCCGTACCGGAGCATCTGGGCTTCTCCTCTGAACATGTCCGAACCATCTAAGCCTCGCTTCCCGCATCTTGTCATCAATGGGAGCCACATGCACCTTCTCCCGAATATCATCATTCCTAATCTTATCTATCCTAGTGTGCCCGCACATCCACCGCAACATCCTCATTTCTGCTACTTTCATCTTCTGGATATGTGATTTCTTAACAGGCCAACACTCAACCCCATACATCATGGCCGGTCTAACTACCGCTTTGTAACAGGTAATTTACCTTATTTTTAAGATTGCAAATCTCACTTTTTATGAAAGATTGTATGTAGCTATCTTTTGGATAACTTTAAAGCGTAAAATATTGTCACGACCCAAAATCACACCTTAAGGATCGTGATGGCACCTAGTCCGTAGGATTAGGTGAGCCTAACACATGTGGAGAATTTAATAGAAATAAATGATTGAGCAATTAATTCAAACTGATCAATGACGTAATAAAAGCCAACACTGGACAACAGTCATACAATCCCAAAACTGGTAGTACAGAGTCATAACCGCTACTACACTAGAAAATTCTATTACAATACTGTTCGGAAATAAAAGAAACAATAGCATATGATCACGAAGGTGACTCTGAGGCCTGCGAGCGTCAAACAGGTATACCTTGAAGTTTTCGCGAAGTCTGAGTCAACTCACTAGCATCCGGCACGCTCCAAGATACCTAGATCTACATAAAAATGTACAAAAGCGTAGTATGAGTACACCACATTCGGTACCCAATAAGTATCAAGACTAACCTCGGTAGAGTAGTGCCGAGGAACAAGTCAAGATACCTACTAGACATAATAACATGTGCACAATATTAATATAAAGCTAATAGAGAAACGAATATCAATACAAAACCTAACATGGAAAGAATAACAATTTAAAGCTAGCAATGGAAAGTAAAAAAGCAATATATGACAACAAAGAGTAACAAGTTGATAACACAGCAGAATAATCAGAATACACTTGAAGTGCCAGTGAAACCAATTAAGAAAAATAAATGACAACTAAATAATCAAGCCATTCAAGCACTAGGTTTGCAACAAGAATCACCCTGAGGTACCATCCCTCATAATCACATATCACGAGTCCCAAATCACGAATCATATACAGATGCCATCTCGTGCACACATTATCAATCACAACCACACGGACAACTCACGTGCTGTACGGACAACTCACGTGCCAATATCACAATCCGCCCGGCATGGTCACGGGCTCACTATCACAATTTATCCGGCGTAGTCACATGCTAATATCACAATCCGTCCGGTATGGTCACAGGCTAACAGTCCAACAATATCGTAGAGAAAGCAGATGCACAAGAATACATGTGCAAAATCAAAGAATATCAAGTTTCACACTCTTGAACTGGTATAAATGACATATTACGGTATATGCATGTGCAAATGTACTATCACAACCCAAGTCAACAAATATTATCAGAGACATCGAGTAGCACATTGGAAATAACACCACAAGTCACGTAATGTGCATGACACACACAAGGAATATCACACCATTACACTAATATAATCAATAATATGCCCCAAGCCATCACATATCATCCCTAACATAGCCCTCCTTGTCTCGCCGCATGCGCAACAATAAAGTAAATGCTCTCTTTATTTCGCCACAGGCACATCAATAATTATCCTACCTTGTCTCGTCACATGCGCAAACCCAATATACGTATATAGCCCGCCTTGTCTCGTCGCATGTACAATATCAACAATAATAATAGAACGGAAAATCTCGTGCAAATACCCTGACAATCCTCTCAACAGGCCCACATGTGCCAAAAATATAATAACACAACATAACAATTCACACCACACATGCCCCATATGCCACAATATAGCCATAATAATAATACATAGTCCACGTCTCAACAATACTAAGTACAAGAATAACAACAATAACAAAAGAGTACGAAAAGTAAATCAACACAAGAATTTCAATAATACAATGAAACGGAAGAATAAACTCAACAATGAAAGAGATAACATGTAATAACGACTTCAAATAAGAATAACTAAACCATGAAAGAGGTAACCTATAATGACAACTTCAATTAAATCATATAAGAGTAAACTCGGTGATGAAAGATAGAACATGATATGACGACTTCAATTAATGCATATAAGAAACCTAAGAGTCTAAACCGGCCATTTTTCACATATAAGGTTGTGTACACACTATTCACCTCGTGTACATGTCTTCCACGTAATTCAAATAGTGCAATTAAACCAAATCCTATAGAGTAGTTCCCTCACACAAAGTTAGGTAAGATACTTACCTCAAAAGCCCAATCAATACTCTAAAAATGCTTTTCCTCTAAAATTCGCCTCTACACGGCTCAAAACTAACCAAAAACGACTTTATATCATCAAATAATGCAAGAGAAACCAATTCCAATAAATAAAGTTAAGATCTTTATGCAATTCCCAAAAGTCAATTCCGGGTCCGCACGGTCAAAACCCGAGTCCAAGGGTAGATCTCGACTACCCATAATCCTACGAGTCCATATATGTATTTTGTTTTCCAATCCGAGTCAAATTCGACTCTCAAATCTCAAATTTTTATTTTAAAAAATATAGACAAAAATCCCCAAAACTTTTCCTTCAAATCTCATGATTTAGATGTTAAATCTCATATATAATCATGTAATATAATTAAAAATTAATCAAAATTATTTATCCAATAGTTGTATGTAAAAAATCCCTCCTCAAAATTACCTCCTACCGAATCTAGGGTTCCAAAATATGATAAAATGAAGCTAAGTCTCCTTTTCCAGCCCTTTTGTTCAAGCCCAAAAGTCGCATTTGCGACCCAGGGTTCGCAAATGCGGACAATCAATCGCAAATGCGGCGCCTAATTAACCCAGGGAAAGTCGCAAATACGACCCTGACTTCGCATTTGGGAAGTCAGCCCTTTGCAAAGCGATCCTGAGATCGTAAATATGATCATGGCAGCCCAATCTCCTCCCCCCCTCGCAAAAACGAACAAAGTGTTCGCAAATGCGAAATAGTCGGTTTTCAGTGAACCTCGCAAATGTGATCCTCACCTTGCAAATGCGAGGTTCACAAATACGAACAGTGTCTCGCATTTGCGAAATTTGAGGCACCAGCAACACCAGCAAAACTGAACTCTTTCAAACTCTCTGAAACCCGTCTGAAACTAATCAGAGCCATCGAGGCTCCATATCAAATATCTCTACAAGTCTAGAAATATCATACGAACTCGCTCCTGCAATCAAAACACTAAAATAATATCCGAAATCATGAATCGGACCTCAAAACACATGAAATTTACATTGAAACTCAAGAACTTCTAAAAACACAACCACACGTCTGGTTCCTATCAAATCAACTCGGAATGATGCCAAACTTTACAGACAAGTTCCAAATAATAAAACGAACCTATTCCAAGTATCAAAACTAAAATTCGAACCTGATAGACGAAAAGTCAACCTACCGTCAAACGTAAGAAATTTCTAAACCTTCAAATTGCCAACTTTCGGCAAAACAAGCCAAATCAACTTAGGGACCTCCGAATTCAATTTCGGTCATACGCCCAAGTTCAAAATCACAATACGAACTTATCAGAGCCGCTAAAACACTGTTCCGGGGTCATTTTCATAAAAGTCAAATTTCAGTCAACATTTCCAACTTAAATTTCTAAAATGAGAATCATTCTTCCAAATCAATCCCGAATCATTCGGAAATTGAAACCGACCATGCACGCAAGTCATAATACACAATATGATGCCACACAAAACTTTAAACCACTTAACAGAACGTTAAAACTCAAAACGACCGGTTGGATCGTTACAAATACTCTTGTACAACGTCAATGTATATATAATCTCTTTTTTTTTAAAGCCAAAGCTTAAGATATAAAAAGCCACCATTTATAATATTTTTACTGACCCGCTTTAATGACCCGGCCCGCTATAAAAACACAAAACAGAAGCCCCATATTGATAAAGCAAAATAATGATGGCTTCCTCTTCTCCTTTCTCCATTTAAGCAAATTAGGGCTTTGCTCAGTCTAGTCCAAATTTTCACTTTTAAAGAAAGAATCTGACAGTGGATCAAGAAAAAAAACAATCGAGGATCTCAAACAAACTCTAATCCCACATGTCGTTCTTTGATTCAAAAAATAAATAGTCAAAAGATAAAAATAAATCCTAGATGAGAGTGTGAGTTCTGTTATGTAAAAATTAATAAAGGCTAGCGAATCGGATCATTGAAGTGGATCAATCAAACAGTGTAAGGCTGGCTTTCTATTTTTTAAAACTTAACTTCAAAAGAATTACCACATCCATATGTAATATCACTTGAATGTATAGAGTGATTTTGTAGGTGCAATGATAAAAATATATAGTGATTTTTTTGTTACAAAACAAAGATAATTGACTTTATAGTTAAAATGACAAAAAACAGATGGTGACTTTTTTGGTTACAAAGTAAAGTAAAGCACCTTTCTGGCTTAGTTGACTGACCTTCTAAGAAATCTAACTCTAATCTTATTCCACTCAAGTAATTAGGCAATATCAGTTTATAGCATTCAAATGAAGGGGTAAGTTGTAACTTGAAAACAACTAGAGGAAAAACTAGCTAGAGCTTCGCACTGGATACATTGACTTTGAAACATTCACATATATACTTTATTAAAGTACTCTTTCCTTTACAGTTATATATTTTAATTTTAAGTTCCATTGGGAGTATATATGAATGAGATCAACATGATAAGGTGGCCCCTCCAAATGGTGCGAACAGGACGAATATTATTGAACCAATGAACAGTTCATGGAATGGCGGTGCCCCCGTTGGTCAAAATAGCATTTTTGTTCCAATGTGGCATCTTGTTGCGATGAGATCAACGCGTTTTTGTAGTTTTGTTTGATAACGAAACAATTGTTAGAATCTCTTCACGCTCAATTACATGTTTCAAACTCTAATAATGGAAATAAGTAACTTCTCAATAGAAAACGTTGTGTTATCTAGTTAAAGCTGGATTAGTCAAATTGGTAACTTTCAAATATCAAATACTATTAAATAAAACAGTTTTGCATGAAGAAAAAAAAAAAGTTTTGAGAATTAATACAAAGTGTGATTCTCCATATATAGGGGCATATGGCATGTTTCCAATCTGCCTCTTCTCGTACCCTCGGGCTGCTATATGAGGGCGACTCTTGTCTTAATGGTGTTATGGAGGAAGTATGCTAAACCTTTGAAATATTACTGATTAATGAAGATGGAATAAAGTTTGAATTTTTGGCCCAAAAACATCCTTTAACTATACTTCAAACTTAAACTACATATATACCTAACCTACTCGTTAACAAAAGGCATCCTTCAACTATCCAAAAATAAGCATGTTACATCCTAATGTTAGATCTCTGTCAGAAAAGTTAACGGAAGCCGACAAAAGGGGGTGCCAAATCCTTTTAAAGCTCTCCCTAATTAGTTAAGCGGCTTCGCATGTGCATTGCAGGTCACAGAGCCTTCCATCAGTTATTTGACAGATCCTAACTGTAAGAAGGATACGTTTTTGTTCACAATGATAGTTTAAGGATGTAGATTAAGCTTGGGGTATAGTTAAAAGATGTTTTTGAAAAGTTTGGTTTGATGGGGTAGAAGGATTAATCACAAGGATTGTGATGGACCATAAGTACCCATTTTGTTCAAAGGATTAATCAACAAGGACGGCGGTGGATTTTATATGGTGTGCTTCCCTTTCAAAGTGGAACTTTTCTTTAACAATTAAAATTAGTTAGCTCCCAAAAATACCAAGTAGGGAATCCCGAAAAAAATAGAAAGACTTGAGTTGGTAAGTCGAAAAAGAAAACAAATTAATACTCCGTTGATAAATGCTTACTTTTATAAAATGCCGAAAGATTTAAAAATAAGGGCACGGGAAAGTTATCCCGTACCGTTGTCATCCATTGTGTTCTATTCCTTCCGGCTTTTTAGCTTTTATGTGCAAATATTAAAGTTCAATTTTGATTTGATCATCACTATTTGTAAATGTTGAATTTTGATATTTACAAATATTAATAACTTTTTTGAGGAATATTTCAAGCGGAATAATAATTTTCAATCAAACTTTCTAACTTTTACTTCAATTGAAATTCATGTCCAAAATAGCTAGTACTCCAATATAAATATATATATATATATATATATATATATATATATATATATATATATTTTAATCAATAAATGTTGTCCAAACAACTACTGTAGTTATATCCCGTTCCTTTATCAGCGCAAACCCCCGCGATGGTCCATTCTTATTTCTTTCCTACAGTTTGCCGACACAAACCAAGAATTCAAGTTGAAGTCTAACGTGCATATTTTTGTGAGTAAACTATATTCTAGATTACTTCCAAGTAGAAGATGACTTGTTCAGCTTGACCTTTTTCTGTTTCTTCTGTGTCATTTTATTTGCAATTAGGGGCCGTTTGGTTCGTAGACAAGCTATGCAACAATTAGTATGTTGAGGTTAATTATGTAGGTATTAACAATGCATGAATTAATTATACAGATATTAGCAGTGCATGGATTAATTTTAGATATATGTATGAGTCTAAAGAGATATGAGGGCATATTTGTCATTTTAGTAATTTTCATTCATGTATTACAAATACACATATTTTTATTCCATATTTTATTATTAGTCCGTTCAAGAAAGAATGAAATATTTATTTATTGAGAAATAATTTTAACTTTTAACCTTTAATTTTATCTATTTTACCATTAATGAGAAGTTTTTATAATCACGCAAATAATAAGACCCCAGATTTTGCCATTTAAACTTTTAAGATCACATGCTTTAAAATTTTTTGTTTTCTTAAAGTCGTGTCGAATACCACTATGTCACATAAATTAAAACAAAGAGAGTATTATTTTAAGCTAATTTTAGTGAGGAGATTAATTTTCCAGTTTAGGCAACCAAACGACTCCTTAGTGTGCATGATTGACAAATTACACCTTAGTAAGTTACTCCCTCCGATCCGCTTTAATTAATTTTTTAACTGTTTTCACATTTATTAAGAAATCCATCTTTTAGCGTTAATTAACAATGAAATTGACCATATTAACCTTAATTTGCTCATTGAAAAGATAACAAACATTCCTAGACTTTTTATTCGAAGGACAACTTTTAAAAAAAAAATTAATTTGTTCTTGATATTTGAAAAAATCAAATATTTTGAACCATAAATAAAATCAAAAAATCAATTAGCAGTAGTTGTGACGCACAATTGGGGCACAACTCATGACAGCATGTATAACTTTGTTAATAATCACCAACAATAAAAGTAAATTTTACTAATAAATTCGGGGAGTGAAGTTCCACGATCCTTCTCCAAAAGTCAACAAAATCCCATTCGACCAACCCCATTGATTTTTATTTTTTTCCCAATTGTATCGCTTTCAAAGACAGACTGATCTTGTTTACAATTGGCATCATTAATTGGGTTATTATATTGGCACTCCCCACAGTCGGTCACTAACGAGCGTTTGATTCGAATACAAGTTATCGTGGGATTAGGGACATTTGTTGTCGTATCCTATATTTATTTTATCTTTTAATATGTATTATATTTTTAAAAATTATTGATTTGGTGGCCAACTGAAGAAAAATCGTAATAATATGACAATTATACCCCTGACAAAAGATATAAAACTTGTATCACGTATTAATCCTGTGATCTGCAATCTCATTCGTGAAAAAGGATCTCTTCCATCACTCCATCCCTCCTCAAAAGATCTCCTTCAACCCTCGATGAAGATCTCTTCTCCTCTCAGCAACTTTATCAAAAAAATCATAAACTTGAACGAGATTCATCTTCAGAATTCAAAATTATAAATTATATTGTAAGTATTGCAATTCATCTTCATAATTCGCATTAGTTTGTCAAACTGATTGAACTTCATCAAATATATTTCTGCAACTATTTTGGTAATTCGTCATGTTTTTTAAATTTTGAACTTAAAAAAAAATTGTATTCAATTAACGCCTATAGATATTTTCACTTATGCTTATTTACAAATCACACTTGCGTAAAGTTATTTGACGAATATAGCTTGAAGTTTTCACTTATACATCTTCAAAAACTTTTCAAAACTTTAAATTTAATGCGTGAAGGATATAGGAAAAAGTTATTTTATGTTGAAGTCTCAAGTTTTAATCAAATACAAGGTAAAATTTCATGCTAGTGTAGCATAAAGTTGTTTCACGTTGAAGCTAAAACTTCATGCTAATATAGCATGAAGTTGTTTCACATTGAAGCTAAAATTTCATGCTAGTGTAGCATAAAGTTGTTTCACGTTGAAGCTAAAACTTCATGCTAATATAGCATGAAGTTGTTTCACATTGAAGCTAAAATTTCATGCTAGTGTAGCATAAAGTTGTTTCACGTTGAAGCTAAAACTTCATGCTAATATAGCATGAAGTTGTTTCACATTGAAGCTAAAATTTCATGCTAGTGTAGCATAAAGTTGTTTCACGTTGAAGCTAAAACTTCATGCTAATATAGCATGAAGTTGTTTCACATTGAAGCTAAAATTTCATGCTAGTGTAGCATAAAGTTGTTTCACGTTGAAGCTAAAACTTCATGCTAATATAGCATGAAGTTGTTTCACATTGAAGCTAAAATTTCATGCTAGTGTAGCATAAAGTTGTTTCACGTTGAAGCTAAAACTTCATGCTAATATAGCATGAAGTTGTTTCACATTGAAGCTAAAATTTCATGCTAGTGTAGCATAAAGTTGTTTCACGTTGAAGCTAAAACTTCATGCTAATATAGCATGAAGTTGTTTCACATTGAAGCTAAAATTTCATGCTAATGAATGCTGAAGTTATTTAGTTCATTTGCTAAAACTTCACACCAAAACATGCTAAAGTTTTGTCCTGAAGTCTACAGTTTTGTCATGAGTTTTATCCGAAACTTTAGTCTAAACATTCTGAAGTTTTTTAGTTCATTTACTAAAACTTCAGACTAAACATGCTTAAGTTTTTGTCCTGTAGTATGTAATTTTCTAACGAGTTTTTGTTAATGCATGCTGAAGTTATTTAGTTCATTTGCTAAAACTTCATACCAAAACATGCTGAAGTTTTGTCTTGCAGTCTACAGTTTTGTCATGAGTTTTATCTGAAGCTTCAGTCTAAACAAGCTGAAGTTTTTTAGTTCATTTACTAAAAACTTCAGACTAAACATGCTTAAGTTTTTGTCTTGCAGTATGTAATTTTCTAATAAGTTTTTGCTAATGCATGCTGAAGTTATTTAGTTCATTTGCTAAAATTTCATACCAAAACATGCTGAAGTTTTGTCCTGCGAACTGTAATTTTATCATTAGTTTTATCCGAAACTTCAGTCTAAACAAGCTAAAGTTCTTTAATCATTTGCTAAAATTTCAGACTAAACATGCATAAGTTTTTTTCCTGCAGTACGTAATTTTCTAAAGAGTTTTTGCTAATGCATGTTAAAGTTATTTAATTTATTTTTTAAAACTTCACACTAAACATGCTGAAGTTTCACAAAACATGCTTAAGTTCATGATAAAAGAGGCACGGGTATTTGATACAATCCAAGATAACTTCAGACTAATTAATGCGAAGAGAACAAAAATTTAAAAGATAGACATCACATAATTCATAAAAAATAATATATATTCTCAAATCCAGTTTTGTTTTCACTTACATCATTGAAAATATAACAAAAAAATATTTTTCATTTACAATTTATTCTCTATCGAAAAAATTCACATAGAGTGTCTTCATATTCTCCATAGTCAAGTCCTAGTTTCTCTTATAGAGTTTCATAACCGCTTTCTTCTTTCTACTTTCCATGAGCCTAAATATTCGCAGTCAATTCTCTCCTGAATGTGAACACATCACTTTATTTGAATTTGAAGACATCATGTTGCTTCAACTGCATCTCAAGGAACTTAAGAGCAAATATACCACAATCAACATTACAAAAAAATATGAAAAAAATTGAAGATTAATTAACACAATAACACAACTCTAAAAATAAAGAAAAACCCATAAAGATAAGATGCATGACAAACATATGCTAAACACGTACTTGTTCTGCTGTAGGGGTGTGTTCATCCATTTAATCATAAAACTTTTCGGAGCATTTTCCCCATAAGTTTCATTTTGAGCGTCAAATTTCAAGCATTCGAGCAAGTGTGGGATCAACCGGGCATAATTTTGGACATGTTCCAATGCACTCTCATATGGTGAATCGCTCAAGGAATCATACACATATATAGTTTTGGTTTTAAAGTGCATAATTCCAAGAAAGTAGTGCATAGATGACTACCCAGCTCTTGGCTTAAGTCGAAATGGAAAGAATACTTTTTTGACAGATGCCCATGAGATACCACATGAAAGGTCAATGCCTCTTACGTAGTTGGCCAACTTTTCACCAGTTGATTCTTCAATAAATCAGATAAACTTGGTAAGTTCCTCAATCTCCACTTCTTCTTCAAAATCTACAGCTTCCTCAATCACCTGTTTTTTGACAGCCCGCTTTCTCTTTGATTTGCTCTTTTTCTCTTCCATTTTTCTTTTCTCCTCCATTCTCTTTTCCTTCCTTATTCTAATTTTCTCCTTATGTTCATCTAAAGGATGAACACTAGCCAACTTAGTCATATACTAATCAAAAAGTAAATTTGTTACTATACATTTTGATTCTGGATAACTTGGAAGGTGATAGCAATATTTTTTGCGCAAGAAATATACGCCCACTTCAATATGCTGCAAATGAACAATAATAAAAGAAAATATGTGAACTTAATCACAATATAATTCAGAGTAAAACATAAGTTTAGGGAATGAACTAAAATACTTGGGCATGCATAAGTATGAAGTTTAGAAAAAACTCATTACAAAACTACAAACTGCATGACAAAAACTTAAGCATGTTCAGTATGAAGTGTTAGGAAATGAACTAAAAAATTTCAGCATGTTTAATTTAAAGTTTAGAAAAAAACTCATTACAAAACTACAAACTGCATGACAAAAACTTAAGCATGTTCAGTATGAAGTGTTAGGAAATGAACTAAAAAATTTCAGCATGTTTAATTTAAAGTTTAGAAAAAAACTCATTACAAAACTAGAGATTGCAGAACAAAAATTCAGCATGTTTAGTATGAAGTGTTAGGGAATGAACTAAAAAACTTCAGCATGTATAAATCTGAAGTTTAGAAAAACACTTATGACAAAACTACATACTGCAGGACAAAACTTCAACATCTTTTAGTTTGAAATTTTAGCAAATGAACTAAGAAACTTGAGGATGCATAAGTCTGAAGTTTACCAAATTACAGTACAAAAACTTTAAAACAAACATAAGGCTAAAGTTTTAGGAAATACGTTCAAAACCAATTCAAAAAACAAATTTAATAACTTACTTTATCCGCAAGATCAGAGTTAGGGTCCACAAGCTCGGTAAAGAATGATTTTGGAATATCAATTCCAACTAATCTGAATGGCTTGGAATCATATTCCCCAGCATCCGTCTTCAACCAGTCTGTAAATCTGCATCAATCCGTTGTTTTGATTGACATAATGGAAGGGACATCTTCGTGTAGTCTTTCCTGCTTTCCAATCTTGAACCCTTGCCTTTTGTTTAGGAATGGCGTAAGGATATTTCAACTAAATACTCTCCATACGAATCCATTTTCCTACTTTTACTAGTTTTCTTTTTGCTTGTTATTCCTGCTGCTCAGTCGCAACTAACTGCTATGGTTCAGCAGCATGGGAAAAATCTATAGCCATAGGGACAGATACCTCTCCAACTCCCTACTGTTCATGATCTTCTTGTCTCTCTTCACCAACAACAACAATAATAACAACAGAATTAGTTTCTGAACCAGTCTCATGTGTACTACCCAGCGAAAATGAACATAAATTGAAGTTGGGGATATCACTGGTATCACACAAAACATTAGGAGAACTGGACACCTTCCTTCTCTTAGGATTTGGAAGAAGTTGTGATGCATCAGGTGAGATCTGCAAAAAACAAGGAAAATATATACATAGATACAACTGATACAAACACACATTAGGCAAAAAAATGCCTTGTAATCAAATTGCAGCAAATAACTACCTGGTCTAAGTGTTGCGACACAAATGATGTTTGCATACCAACAGATCCGCTTGCATTACCCTCAGATATGCCTATCTCTTCATGCAAAAATAAAAGGCAAAAATATTAAACAATACTGACTAAATTTTAAAAATACTACAAAGACACTTCACACCTGTCTGTGAGCCAACAGGTGTGAAAAAATATATTTCTCCTTTTTCATATAGCCGAATGAGCTCACCAATTTCTTTTTCAGCTACCTCGAGTGTTTCTGAATAATCATCAAAAAGCACAAAAAAAAAAAAAGAAAGTATGTAAAATTTCAAACTGAAAATAAAAACTTGGATCAAATGTAATAAGTTCGTGATGTATAGAATACCTTAACGTTTACCTTTCACTGTGTTATCGCCAGACTGCATACCTTTGTTGATCTCAACATCTCCAGCTTCATTCAATGGTGTGGCATCGTCGGCGAGCCTTGGAATATTCTGCTGAAGGATTTTCTCGACTCTGCCTTCATGCAATGTAGCATCATCAGAGAGTTTTTGAGTCGTATCAATTGAAGCACCACTGTTTTCAAATTCCACTGCATATTCATAGGGGAAAAAAATAAACGACCTAAAAAACTTATATATGTCACTACCCAAAATCCACTATAAGTCGTGATGGCGTCTAACGCCGCTGTCAGGCAAATCAACGGTGATTGATCAACTTAATTGCTTATTTTTATTACTTGAAGTCATAATTCACATTAATTAAATATTATAAAATAAACATTTCATGGTGAAATGATAATAATTACGTGAACTACCATACGAAACATCCAGTAGAAACCCCCAAAACCCGGTGTCACAAGTGCATAAGCATCAACTAGGAAATAAAATAAAATACAACATCTATCTGGAAAACAAGTTAGACAGGAGAATATAAATAGCGTTAAAATAGACTCTATATGATGCGGATCGTAATATAGAATGCAGCTCACCATAAAGTCCCTGCAATAGTGGTGCCTTCGCGCCCATAAGACCACCAGACATATATGTACCTGCACAACAAGTGCAGCATGAGTACGTAAATCAATGCGTACCCAGTAAGTATCTATCCTAACCCCAGAGAAGTAGTGACGAGGGTTCGACATCGGCACTTACTAGTGGTCCAATAAATCAAATACAGTAATAAGTAAACAGACATAAGGCAGAGTAAATAAACGAAACAAACAAGTATAAATGCGTGATATAATCCTCCTCTTAACAATAAACGCAAGCTCTCATTTAGCAGTTACCTCCTCAACCGGAGTATATGTATATAACGGACCTCACCAGATAGGTCGTCACAGTTCAAATCAGGAAAACTCACAGATACACTGGCTCTTTGTTAAATATTATGCACGATTCCATAAGAGTATTTTTTTTTAGAAATTCCGAGACGTGCGGCACGATCCCATCATAATATGTGCATTACCGAGGGTCGAACGACACGAGCCATAGATACATATATTATATTGTCGAGGCAAACGGCCTGCTCCCATGAGAGTGTGATACATAATCCTGCTGAGGTGAATGACTCGATCCCATCATAATGTGCGCACTGCCGAGGGTCGAACAGCACGAACTATAGATGTATCTATTATAATGCCTAGGCAAACGGCATGATCCCATTAGAATAAGAAGTTTTAACAGGTCCTTGACCTCATTCACGAATAAACGTGCGAGTTATGAACTTTAAGGAAAAACTTTTCGATGAAAACGCATAGCGCGGGAGAAATTCGTAAGAGGAGTACAATTTTTTCGTGACTAATCATGAAGCCTGTCAAATCTCTACAATAGCAAGTCTATCACTCTACGCAAGTCTAGTCTCAAGGCGTAATGCGAAATAAAGGAATTAAACGAGCAAAGATAACTCCTATAGTACAATTATAGCATGATGGGAACCTAAGTCTACCCGTACAATAACATGAATTTAGCTACGTACGGACTCTCATCACTTCGTGCATACGTAGTCCCCGTAACAAGTAGCACATATCAAATACATCACCTAGGGGTAGCTTCCCCCCTCACAGAGTTAGATAGGAGACTTACCTCGCTCTGAAGTTTCATAACCGACTCCAACGCCACTCAAACACCTTAAACCGCTCCAAAACTAGTCAAACAATGTGCAAATCCATAAATATATACTCTATTACCCATAATTAATCATTTTATAATAATTCCCAACTTCGCTCGAAAAGTCAATAAAGTCAACCCTCGGGCCAACGTGCCCGTATTCCGATAATTTTCGAAGATAAACTTTACCCATAACATTACGAACTCAAATATATGATTTATTCTCAATTCTCTGTCCAATTACGTGGTCAAAAATCCAAAAATACCAATTTCTAGGTTTCTTTCAAAATCCCACAATTTCTATAAAATTTCAAATATAAATCTGTATATAATTCATGTATTTAACTCACAATAGTTGGGAATAGATTACCTCACAATGGATGACAAAAATCTCCTCTTCAAGAACTCCAAAAGTCGCCCAACCAAGTGAAAAATGGGTGAAATGGGAAAAACCCCCGACATAAAACCATTCTGCCCAGGCCCGTCCTTCATCGCGATCGCGGGAGCATCTTCGCAATCGCAAAGGCTTAAAATAACTGCCTCCAAAATTCCTCTTCGCGTTTGTGTCACCTACGTCGTGTTCATGATGCTTTCAGATCCTACTGTTTTGCGTTCGCGAAGGCTTAACGGCTCTAGGTCCCACAGCCCACATCCTTCTACGCGTTCACGACCCTCTGTCGCGTTCACGAACGGTAATCCTGCGTGTTCTCCGCATTCGCGAACTCCTCATCTCTTTCGCGATGAACATTTACCAACCATCCAAAAATCCTTCTTCGTGATCGCATAAGCCTACTCGCGATCGCGAAGCACAACATCAGCACCAGCAACTAGCAGCATCAAAACACCCAAACTTTGTCTGAAACCACCCGAATCACACCCCGAGGCCCCCGGGACCTCGTTCAATCATACCAACAAGTCCCAATACATTATACAAACTTATCCAAAGGCTCGAAATGCCATAAATAATATCAAAATCATCAATCGGCGATCAAAATCTTTCTTTCAAATTTCAAACTTCCAAACTTTGATGTACGCGCCCGAATCATATCAAAACATTCTCGAATGATGTCAAACTTTATGTACAAGTCATAAATCATGATACGAACCTATTCCAAGGCTCGGAACCTCAATCGTACATCGATAACACCAAATTTCACTTCAAACCAAACTTAAGAACTTCTTAAACCTTCAAAATGCCAACTTTTCATAATAAGCACCGAAATGCTCCCGGACCACACGACTCAACCCGAACATACGCCCAAGTCCGAAATCATTATACAAACCTATTGGAATCTTCAAATCCCGATTTCAAGGTCGTTTACTCAAAAGTCAAACCTTAGTCAATTCTTCCAACTTAAAGCTTTCGAAATTAGAATTTTTCCATCTGAATGAACTCTGAATTTTCCGAAATTCAATTGCGACTATGCGTACAAGTAATAAATCATGAAGTGTAGCTACTCAAGGCCTCAAACCGCCGAACGACGTGCTAGATCTCAAAACGACCGGTAAGGTCGTTATATTCTCCCCCACTTAAACATATGTTCGTCCTCGAACGTGCCAAGAACTATTCTGGAGTTGCCCAAAATCATTGTTCAACACCTTGTGCACCTACCCGTGCCACTATAACCCAGTTGAGCACATCAACTCGATCGAGACTGAAGATCCTCCCTTTTATTTAGCCAATCAGCCTTTGAACCAAACTCTAACCTCCGAATTTGTCTACAAGACCTGATTCTAACATACGAATACTGTATCAATCTCCACATGATGAACCCACACATGATCATGCACCCATGTTGCCATCACACAATGCACCGCATAACTCATTTGCCCAAGGTAACCCCCTCCAAGCACAACCACTGCAAATTCACTCACCCGACGCCCGTAGTATACCTCATAACACATATAAGCCTGGTTCAATCCTCGCAATACTGCAACGATGAAAGAGATGCACAGGAACTCATAACCACCCGTCAAATCAATAACTCACGGAGTTCCTCCGCTTGGCAAGAACCATTACCTCATTCTTAACTGAATAAAGATATTTCTCTTTAATATACCTTACATATATCCGATCACACTGATCTTAGGCCCAATAACCTCGTCTCACCCAGTACAAGATGCTCTAGCAATGAGCTACCTAAAACACTGACCAAAATATCATATGACGCCATCAATGAGCCAACAAACTACAACTTTAATGCGACATATAAGGAAGAACAAACTCTGGAAAAGAACTACCCAGACCGCGTAACGAATAAAATGGTTGAACAGATGCTATGAACCCTTCTCGGAAAATGAGAAACAAAATACACAAGAATAGATATAGGGAACCGTACTCAATATTCCACTGTTGCGGCGTGCAACCCGATCCACACATGACACCGTTGCGGCGTGCAACCCGATCCAAACAACATACCCGTGGTGGCATGCCACCCACACATAACAATAAATAAGGAAATACCCATTAAGCCATAATGCTTATACCTACTAAATGCCCAATTATCGACCACAAGCACGCCAAGTGCATAATACAATCCCTAGGGAGACGGATAGCACCATACGCTACAAAACCTAAGCACAACTAAGGTGCAATAAATGACCTGCATCTCGAGCGCCATCTTGCTCATATAACACTACAAGCTACACGGGGTCACAACACATGTGCGGATAACCAAGTCGTCTCACAACCCACATGGCACAATAGAGTATTACAATAGTTGTCGACGGAAACAACATCCAATGCCTGAAGACTCATCCATAAGCAACGCTATACTTAATGAACACATCCGGCCTGATGTAGAGCACACGTTCATATTAGACCCATCAACGGACCTCAAGCCGATTCTGTTCATACCATACTGGGCTAATAACTCTTTCAAGGATCCACAATAACTTTTCCATGACACATAAGAACAGCCATCAAATCCGGAACAAAATCACACAGCCCACAACCCAAGGAATAGAACGTCTCTCATGCATAAACTCTCACATTGCGATATTACTATAATCTTAATACTTGATTTTAATCTTTCAAAATTAAATGACTAACATGCCATACTTATATAATCTTCTCGTGGGGCATGCTCCCACGACCTTCCGCACCAGGTAGCAAAATATGCACCTCCATACCACCAACCGTACTAATTCTGCAAGGCAAATTGCAATCTGTAAATCAATACACAATGCCTCTTCCACAGAACACCATTCTCATGCGACACTAAGATAACGCCAACTTACTCTAAACATCTAAATTCTCCCCTGCTCATCCAAGATCATGAAATTCATGTCAACACCGAACAGCAACCTTGATCCTCCATTTTCAATTCCCATGCCGCTCATTGTACCTATCATGCCGATAATCGAGAGTACATGAATTCATCATAACCCCTGAACTACTAGTAGAATAAACACTTCATTGGCTAGAAACCTTTCACTTAGCTCATTTCAGAAGAACCAATGCAACACGTAGCTGAATTCCCAAACCGCAAAAAATACAAACCTCAAGTCGTGATCTCTACCGCCATAACTCTTCCGGAATCCATTTACACAACAAGGCCATTTGAATCAAATACATCCCAAATCAATCAACTTATGGTGGTTGTCAAGCCCGCACGTACAACCACAAACCATATGCGTAACTTCACATGCTGAAAGAACTAATCATTGCCACAATAATGCTGATTCAACCATTACTAGCCGACCCAACTTTTTCTAATTTACTCTCGACTTGACTTAGAAATAATAATATCTCCATTCAAAAACATAAAAAACTAAATTCGCACTCATCCCGAGTGACCCGCATCACGAGACCACATCGTCTCAATACTCATGAACTATCTCATACCCTCCTTATGCACACAATAGCATCTCCTACTGGTACACCCATTTTGCAAGACCTTCCGCGAATCTGAAGCTATTTCTTCCTTCCCTCCAATACTGCACCGCATACCCGATGATAACATAGAACACTCCAAGTCACGTTCATAATCCACTGCAAAAACTCGATATTTAACCACACAATGGACTCGAAATCCTTAGGCATTGCACTTTAATTCTTGAACCCACTAGGACCATTGTTGAGAGTCACCACTCTGACCTGGTCCCGAATATAACCAAACTCCAACGCTCTGCTAGCACATGAACACCCTTTCAAAGAAGCAACCGGCTGAATTCGTTTCCTTGTACATCACATCCACAAGAAGCATAAAGTCTTAGTCTTCTCAAAAACTGCACCTGAATCGATAAGGCAAAGTATAGCACACATTCATCAAGTTCTTTGCTCGAATTACTCCTGGTGTTTTTGTTTTCTTAGTCATAATAACCCACCAATGCATCGATAACCAGAAACCGCACAAGCAGACAATCACGCGCTCCAATCGTAGACGGTGGGCTCCCCCACGTAGCTTTAACCTACAATTACATCAACCTAGAACCCACAAAGATTTCTCCTTTTCAATTACCACGATCTCGCACCTTTAACCCGACCAATTTCCCCAAATCTTTGTTAAGCTTCTCATGAACATTCTGAATAATCAGTCACAATCACATATTCAATCTCTTGCCGGGTAGCAAGTAGAATTTTGTCTTCACCAACATCACGCAACCGCTAACCTGCTCACAGGAGATAACCTACATGTAAAATTCCATGCCGACATCTTCTAACGGTGTTGTACTGGGTACAACTACTACGGAATCAGTAAACCCTCCTAAGCCCACGCTCGTCCACCGGTTGTACAAGTCCATTCATTCCCCATTGACATCAACTGAAAGTCTGAAACACATTCCAAACTCAAAGTCACGCCGTATCCCATAACGATAATCAAGCTCTAAAATCTCTAAACACTCCAAGCAAACTTTTTTCCGTCATATTCAATCTTCCTCAGCACAATAGCCACCATTCCAAATAAAATCCATAGACCAAATCACCTTCCATCACGATTCCCAAATCGCCCTAAACTTTTTCAAGGCAAGTGGCTTTCCTGCCACATAATCCATATGTTGCTCTACCACTCCCACTTCGGTTAAACCACCTTGTTTAAGTAACTCCTCGACCTCTGCTCCTCATACTTTGACCTGCTAGTAATTCAACCACTGTGCGACACCTCCCACCATGTCCTTCCTCCTCATTTGCTTCCAAAATACTACCTCAAATCATAGTCCACCTTTGTAGCACCCGAACGGGTAAATTGCCACGAACTATAAGACTCCATAAAGATCATTTCCCCCGAGCCATCAACATTAAGAGAATCGATTTGATTCTATAACCGCTAGACACCGCCATATCTGACAACCTCTTCTCAGACACCATTCCACAACACCATGCCCCGAAGGTAAATCAAAGAAGACCATAACATTGCCGAGCCTTAATGCGTTCAAACAAGGATGACGATACCACATCACAACTAAGAATTCCACCATGCTCGTAAATATCAAGTCTCGTTACTCCATTAACCAAAGCCTGAACATCCATAGTACAGTTGCCTTCCTATGCTAGAATTAAATGTCTAACCTTTAAACCATGCACTGAGAAATCCTCCTTTCGAGTCATTCACTGCCTCGACACGTAAACTAGCACCCTACCATTACACCAACACTATAAGATAACAACATATGAACATCATAGCAATCTGTGCATAGCCTCAAAATCATAAGAAATACAAATACTGAGCTAAAATGACATAACATCCTTCCGCAAGGCGACGATAATAGCCTGCTCGAATATGCAAGGAAAAACAAATTGCACTACGTCTGCAGTACCACTACAACTCCTCGATGACCAATTGATAACAAGTGTCACATGTCGCATAAGATTAAGAAGGAAGGAAACAAAGGCATAAGCCTCAAAGAAATCAAATCGCACGATGAGGAATCAAGAAGGGAAGTGCTTCTAACAACCCTGTAGCCCCTCGAAGATAAGTACAGACGTATTTATACCGATCCACAAGACTCTACTAGACATGCTCATGACTCGTGAGACCTAAGTGAACCTAGAGCTTTGATACCAAGTTGTCACGACCCAAAATCTACTATAGGTCGTGATGGCGCCTAATGCCACCGTCAGGCAAGCCAACGGTGATTGATTAACTTACTTGCTCATTTTTATTACTTGAAGTCATAATTCCCATTAATTAAATAATATAAAATAAGATTACAGGGTGAAATGATAATAATTACATGAACTACCACACTAAACATCCAATAAGAACCCTCAAAACTCGGTGTCACAAGTGCATGAGCATCAACTAGGAAATATAATAAAATGCAATATCTGTATGGAATACAAGTTAGACAGGAGAATATAAATAACGCTGATGGAGACTTTGTACGCTGCGGATCGTAATATAGAAGGCAGCTCACCATAAAGTCCCTGCAATAGATGCGCCTGCATAATAAGTGCAGCAAGTGCAGTATGAGTACGTAAATCAACGCGTACCCAGTAAGTATCTATCCTAACCCCAGAGAAGTAGTGACGAGGGGTCGACATCGGCACTTACTAGTGGTCCAATAAATCAAATACAGTAATAAGTAAACAGACATAAGGCAGAGTAAATAAACGAAACAAACAAGTATAAATGCGTGATATAATCCTCCTCTTAACAATAAACGCAAGCTCTCATTTAGCAGTTACCTCCTCAACCGGAGTATATGTATATAACGGACCTCACCAGATAGGTCGTCACAGTTCAAATCAGGAAAACTCACAGATACACTGGCTCTTTGTTAAATATTATGCACGATTCCATAAGAGTATTTTTTTTTAGAAATTCCGAGACGTGCGGCACGATCCCATCATAATATGTGCATTACCGAGGGTCGAACGACACGAGCCATAGATACATATATTATATTGTCGAGGCAAACGGCCTGCTCCCATGAGAGTGTGATACATAATCCTGCTGAGGTGAATGACTCGATCCCATCATAATGTGCGCACTGCCGAGGGTCGAACAGCACGAACTATAGATGTATCTATTATAATGCCTAGGCAAACGGCATGATCCCATTAGAATAAGAAGTTTTAACAGGTCCTTGACCTCATTCACGAATAAACGTGCGAGTTATGAACTTTAAGGAAAAACTTTTCGATGAAAACGCATAGCGCGGGAGAAATTCGTAAGAGGAGTACAATTTTTTCGTGACTAATCATGAAGCCTGTCAAATCTCTACAATAGCAAGTCTATCACTCTACGCAAGTCTAGTCTCAAGGCGTAATGCGAAATAAAGGAATTAAACGAGCAAAGATAACTCCTATAGTACAATTATAGCATGATGGGAACCTAAGTCTACCCGTACAATAACATGAATTTAGCTACGTACGGACTCTCATCACTTCGTGCATACGTAGTCCCCGTAACAAGTAGCACATATCAAATACATCACCTAGGGGTAGCTTCCCCCCTCACAGAGTTAGATAGGAGACTTACCTCGCTCTGAAGTTTCATAACCGACTCCAACGCCACTCAAACACCTTAAACCGCTCCAAAACTAGTCAAACAATGTGCAAATCCATAAATATATACTCTATTACCCATAATTAATCATTTTATAATAATTCCCAACTTCGCTCGAAAAGTCAATAAAGTCAACCCTCGGGCCAACGTGCCCGTATTCCGATAATTTTCGAAGATAAACTTTACCCATAACATTACGAACTCAAATATATGATTTATTCTCAATTCTCTGTCCAATTACGTGGTCAAAAATCCAAAAATACCAATTTCTAGGTTTCTTTCAAAATCCCACAATTTCTATAAAATTTCAAATATAAATCTGTATATAATTCATGTATTTAACTCACAATAGTTGGGAATAGATTACCTCACAATGGATGACAAAAATCTCCTCTTCAAGAACTCCAAAAGTCGCCCAACCAAGTGAAAAATGGGTGAAATGGGAAAAACCCCCGACATAAAACCATTCTGCCCAGGCCNCGAGGCAAACGGCCTGCTCCCATGAGAGTGTGATACATAATCCTGCTGAGGTGAATGACTCGATCCCATCATAATGTGCGCACTGCCGAGGGTCGAACAGCACGAACTATAGATGTATCTATTATAATGCCTAGGCAAACGGCATGATCCCATTAGAATAAGAAGTTTTAACAGGTCCTTGACCTCATTCACGAATAAACGTGCGAGTTATGAACTTTAAGGAAAAACTTTTCGATGAAAACGCATAGCGCGGGAGAAATTCGTAAGAGGAGTACAATTTTTTCGTGACTAATCATGAAGCCTGTCAAATCTCTACAATAGCAAGTCTATCACTCTACGCAAGTCTAGTCTCAAGGCGTAATGCGAAATAAAGGAATTAAACGAGCAAAGATAACTCCTATAGTACAATTATAGCATGATGGGAACCTAAGTCTACCCGTACAATAACATGAATTTAGCTACGTACGGACTCTCGTCACTTCGTGCATACGTAGTCCCCGTAACAAGTAGCACATATCAAATACATCACCTAGGGGTAGCTTCCCCCCTCACAGAGTTAGATAGGAGACTTACCTCGCTCTGAAGTTTCATAACCGACTCCAACGCCACTCAAACACCTTAAACCGCTCCAAAACTAGTCAAACAATGTGCAAATCCATAAATATATACTCTATTACCCATAATTAATCATTTATAATAATTCCCAACTTTGCTCGAAAAGTCAATAAAGTCAACCCTCTGGCCAACGTGCCCATATTCCGATAATATTCGAAGATAAACTTTACCCATAACATTATGAACTCAAATATATGATATATTCTCAATTCCATGTCCAATTTCGTGGTCAAAAATTCAAAAATACCAATTTCTAGGTTTCTTTCAAAATCCCACAATTTCTATAACATTTCATATATAAATCTGTATATAACTCATGTATCACAAAATTATCCTCTTCAAGAACTCCAAAAGTCGCCCAACCAAGTGAAAATGGGTAAAATGGGAAAATCCCCCGACATAAAACCATTCTGCCCAGGCCCGTCCTTCATCGCGATCGCTGGAGCATCTTCGCGATCGCAAAAGGCTTAAAATCACTGGCTCCAAAATTCCTCTTTGTATTCACGACACCTACATCGTGTTCACGATGCTTTCAGATCCTACTGCTTTGCGTTCGAGAAGGCTTAACGGCTCCAGGTCCCCTCGCCCACATCTTTCTACATGTTCGCGACTCCCCATCGCGTTCGCTAAGGGTAACCCAACGCCTTTTCTGCGTTCGCGACACCCTCGTCGCATTCGCGGTGAAATTTCCCAACCGTCCAAAAATCCTTCTTCGCGATTGCGTAAGCCCACTCACGTTCGCGAAGCATGACGCCAGCACCAGCAACTAGCAGCATCAAAACACCCAAACTTCATCCGAAACGACCCTGAATCACACCCGAGGCTCCGGGGACCTCGTCCAATCACACCAACAAGTCCCAATACCTTATACAAACTTATCCAAAGGCTCGAAATGCAACAAAAAATATCAAAATCATGAATCAGCGATCAAAATCTTTCGCTCAAATTTCAATATATCAAAACATTCTAGAATGACGCCAAACTTTATGTACAAGTCACAAATCACGATACGAACCTATTCCAAGGCTCGAAACCTCAATCGGACATCGATAACACCAAAGTCCACTTCAAACCAAACTTAAGAAATTCTTAAACCTTCAAAATGCCAACTTTCCATAATAAGCACCAAAATACTCTCGGGTCACCCGATACTCAACCCGAACATACGCCCAAGTCCGAAATCATCATACAAATGTATTGGAACCTTCAAATACTAATTTCGATGTCGTTTACTCAAAAGTCAAATCTTAGTCAACTCTTCCAACTTAAAGCTTCTGAAATTAGAATTTTTCCATCCGAATCAACTCTGAACTTCCCGAAATTCGATTCCGACTATGCGTACAAGTCATAAATCATGAAGTGAAGCTATTCAAGACCTCAAACTGCTGAATGACGCACTAGAGCTCAAAACGACCGGTCAGGTCGTTACAATATATATATAT
>AWOL01S0102032.1:0-14174 GCA_000715115.1 Nicotiana otophora
AGATTCCAAGTAGTAGCTTATGAGATAGTTTGATTCGTATATTTTTTTTATCCCTGCAGATAGCAAGCTGTGTGAGCTTGGCTATGGTATTGTAAAGATTACAAGTGGTAATTAATAAAAAGTTCAGTTAACCACAATAAAAAAAAAATATTTGAAAGTGAATTCAATTGGGAAAAAAGGTTGAAGTTTTATGTTTCTTTATTTGAAACGAGTAAAAATTATTTTCATTTAAAATGACCTCAAACTAGTTTATAGAAATTTAAATTTTCTAGTACAACTTGAATTTAAAAAAGTAGACCCAATATTTGTTAATTTTTTCTTCCCAAATATTATCTGAGGGAAATGACACAACATAACTACTTGGATACTTCCAAAATAAAGACCTTCGCATATAAGAGTACAAGTATTTTCATTGGAGAACATCTTCACAATTTAAAATAGGGAAAAGATCCAAAATTGCCCATCTACTATGGTATATTGTTTACTTCTGTCACCCGTTATACTTTTCGTCCAAATCTATCCCTATCGTAACAAAGTTTGCATAATTGCCCCTAACCCTAACGGATCTACACCGTGGCAGCTGACCCCTTCAATTTTCTCCATGTCAGCTGCCAAGTTAACATGTCCCACCAAATAAAATGCCAAGGTGGAGTCCATATCACTAATTTTAATAAATATCTTAGATATTGCATTTATTAAAGTGCCACGTAAGAGTCCATGTCACTATTTAAAAAATTATTTTATTTATTACACTTATTTACTAAATTAACAAATTAAAAAAAAAATCCCCAAAAAGGTTGCTTCTTCCTCCATGTTTCTTCATCTTTGTTTCAAATATTTCGATCCAAACAAAATTTCTAACCAAACAGACTCATATCGTCCACAACTTCTCCACATAAATATTTTCAACAAACTCCAAAATACCCAGCTCAAACTTCAGCAAATCAGAATACCCATCTTATGTTTTCAAGCTCTTTCACAACTATTTCAATGGTGATTTCTTTTTTTTTTTCTTCAAAATTTTGAATACCAGTGTTATTCTTTCCTTTTTAAGATCCAAAATTTGTTTTCTCCACTAGATTTCAGTATAAAAGAAGCAAGAAATTTCAGGATCTCGAGTCTTTTTCCAGCTTTGAATTTCGACGACCAAAAAAATATAGTTCAAGTATTTTTTACTAAAATCCATGAAATTAGTGTTTGATTCACGACATTAAGCTCAAAACGACAACACCCAATCGATCTCCTCCATAAATAATCAACTAATCTAAGTGGAATTCGATATTTTTAGACATCCGAAGAATATACCGTAGTGGGTTTCAAGAGCCATTATTGAGAACACTATTATTGATATATTGAAGGTCTTCAATTGTTTGGTGAACCCTAATTTTTCAATAATGATCATTTGTTAATGGGAGAAGAAGACTAGATTTAATTTTGGTGGAGGAATAATCTCTCCAATGAAAAAGGTAAAGAGAAACAATGGAAAAAATGAAAAAGTGTTGGGAAAGGATTTCATTTTTAGGGGGTGGGGTAAGGAGATCGTACGGGAAATGGGAACTTTTTTTGGTTAACTATTCAAATGCATAATATAAGAGGGTTTGGGTAGGACCTGCTGACTTGGCGGCTGGCATGTAGAAAATTGAGGGGTCAGCTGTCACGGGTAGATCCATTAGGATTAGGGTCAATTATGCAAACTTTGTTAACTATAAATATAAATTTGGACAAAAAGTATAACGAGCACATAAATAAACAATATAACATAACAGAGTGGTAATTTTGGACCTTTTCCCTTTAAAATAACTAAACTCTAGAATATATTTTCTTAGAGAAAAAACATTCCTAAAATTTCGAATTTGTTTCTCGGAAAAAACTTAAACAGAGTTTCACTAGCAAATGCCGCCTTATTCCAATTGAGAAAAAAAAGTTAGTAATACCTAATAACTCGTGAAATCAATATAATCAAACTAAATAAAATTATCCACAAAAAAAAAAAAACAATTTGAATAAAATTACCATTCCACCACAACATTTCACAAAAACCAACAGCTAGTGATTTCCCTATCGGGCCGGGGTTCAGTACGACTGCCGCTGCCATTGCTCGCCGGCGAAGGAAGATGAACTCATGGGACGAAT
The DNA here is from genome assembly GCA_000715115.1 of Nicotiana otophora. Lineage (NCBI taxonomy): Eukaryota > Viridiplantae > Streptophyta > Magnoliopsida > Solanales > Solanaceae > Nicotiana > Nicotiana otophora. Next base: position 2,134 of record AWOL01S0102032.1, read on the forward strand.
GGGTTGAGTTGGCACTGCAGAAACTGGAGTCGCGTAAACTCCTCCGTTCTCTTAGACCCATTCATCTATCCAAGGATTCAAACATGTTAAGCCCTTCTAATGCCGACGACTTCGAATTTTTCGATCAATTACGCCAATGGGATAGAGGCACAGTGGAAGTTCAGATTTCAGAAACTACGTACCATAAATGGTTGCAAGACATTCCCAGTTCTGGTGCGGGTTATTTTTGCTCCATTTCGTTTTTATCAATTTCTTTTTCGACTTCAATTTTAGTCTTCTCTTGTTGGTAGTTTCACTTACCGCGTAATCGCCGGCGAAAAGTTTCGCTTTTTTTTGTTGCTAAATTTGGAAATAACGACCTAGGTAGCAGCTTTAGAATGCTGTAAATTCTAGTCACATAGGCTGAATATAGTAGCTTAAGAACAGAATGAATCTGCCACTGGCCCAGAAAAGAATGATACATATGCATATGCTGTAATTCTCTTCCGTCGGGTAATCTACGAAGTTGAAATGTTGTCTTCACTATTTTCTTTAAAATTGCCTTGTAGGAGATGAGCTTGGTTGCAACGGTGTGGCGGATACTGAAGTAGGGGCAAGTGCTGGAACATTCAAGAAGTTAATTTTATTCTCCGGAAATGATTATCTGGGCTTGAGTTCGCATCCTACAATTATCAAGGCTGCAACACAGGCATCTAATTATGCCTCTTCAACTTTGCATATATTAATGATTTTTGGCTGATACTAAATGCTCCCTATTAGCTAATTTGTGGAGTATAATTTTTGTGTTCAGGCAGTTCAAAGGCATGGAATGGGTCCAAGAGGTTCTGCACTAATATGTGGTTATACCAATTATCATCGACAGCTAGAGTCATCCTTGGCGGAGTTGAAAAACAAGGAGGTATTCACTTATTTCTTTGATAATTGTCTTAAGTTTCGAGTAATGAACTTGCTTAAATGGAAACCAAATATAAATACACTGAATAATTGTGGGCATTGGAAGTGTGAAATGAGTTGGCATCTCACGTTACTCTCCTGATTATCTTTTCCTTCTGGTACTAGAACTTAGGGCCTATAATGCTGCACGAGGGTATATAGAAACCCATATGTTTGTTTATATGAAGCATTCATGTTAGAGTAATGTGGAGTTGGTATAACAGTATGACACACGTTTCCCTTAGCTTATCAATTAATCGAATGTTTTTGTTATCTTCATATTGATGTTGAAATCAACCAAATTGATGGAGGATGTCATGTCCAAAGTCTATTTTTAATGATCTTTTTCATATTTCTAATTTTACTCATAAATAAATATACACACACACAAAAAAAAAATACAACAGGAAATGAACATCTACATTTTGTGTGCGGGTTGGGGATTTTCCCCATCAAAGAAGTCAATTTACCATACTTTATCCGTACCTTCGCCATGGTTCAATAATTACATCTTCTTCTTTCCATCTTATGAGTGTATTCCTTGCTTCAATGAGCTTCTCACGAAACAATAAATGAGAAAAATGCTTATCCACTGATATTCTTTGATTTCCCTTGGACTTAACCACTAAACAGCTGTCTCTTTCCTTTCAACTGCTGAAATGTGGATCTCTTTGAGCTGGCAGGAAAGAAATGTAGTAATACCTTTGGACTCAACCTCCACAGCCATTATTATTTATACCAATCAACATTCTCATAATAGCAAATAAATTCCACAGAAATTTCTCAAACAGATCCAAATTCTCATGATTGGAAGCTGATTGCTTATTCTTAGTGACTAACTGATGCTAGGTTTTTGATTTTGGTAGTTGCAGGATTTGAATAATCTTTCTGTAGGTTAAAATGTCAAATCTATAATGCTTCCAATGTAGTTGATGCTGCAGCTGCTATGTATTTAACTAAACCTGGTTTGTTTGAGAGAGAGAGAGAGAGGGAGGGAGGTAGGGGGAGAGAGAGAGAATGAACAATCGTTTCAGTTAGAGAGAAAATCAACAATGGTTTCAGTTATGGTGTTGATATAGTCATGGAAGTTTCTTGCCTCTGGAGGCTTTGTAGAATGTAGAAGAGAAATAACTTATGCAGAAATGAGAGCGATCAGTTGTTCTAATGAATGTTGATGATCCAATATGCACCCAGTAACACAAATAGTCCTCTGTTGTCAAATTGATTCTTCATCTAGTTAAGAAACAAACTCCTAAAAACAAATACATAAAAAAAAGAAAAAACAGAACCCCTAATGTTCCTCACTATGAGAACAACACCCCCCCCAAAGAAAAAGAAAGAAATAACTACCTTCTTGTAAGATGACCGGAAAATACAGTGGTATCCAGTCTGACTCTTTACTAGATTTGATTCTCGCATCTAGTGGCAAAATTACTTCCAGTTAAGGGAGTAACTGTCACTGACTTGATTGCTATGAACTACTATCAAATTACTTCTCTGTCTACCTTCATATTCTTATTACAAGAATGTGTTGGTATCACAGACTTTCATCTTTACCATCTGACTACAGAATACATATTAAAATGAGAAAACCCCTTGGAATCATTTTAACTGGCTGATAATTTCTAAAATTTGCTCTTCATAAAAAAATTCAAAATTGGCTTTGAGTCTTACTGCCGAAGAATATGATGCAGGAATCTGCACCTTTTAGGGGAATCACTGATATAAACTGATGCATTCTTCCTCTAATTTCATATTAGGATTGCCTTCTTTGTCCCACAGGCTTTTCAGCGAACATGGCTTTTATGACTGCTGTAGGCAATGTTAGTATGCTCTTAGCTAGTGGAGGTCAACCTTCAGTAAATGCAAGGGTTGCTGTCTTTTCTGATGCCCTGAATCATGCATCAATTATTGATGGTATACGCCTAGCAGAGAAACAAAAGAGCATAGCTGTTTTTGTCTACCGGCATTGCGACATGCGCCATCTTAATGAGCTATTGTATGTTCTTATTTTATTTTATTTTCTACCTTCCGTGGGTGTTATTGTCTCTTTGACTAATTGTGTGTTTGTGTTTAACAGAACAAATTGTACAATGAAGAGAAAAGTTGTCATTACTGACAGGTTAGTCTCGATTAAAGTTTCAATCTTTATCAGTTTCATTTGTTCTGGCATCATCCAAGAAATCTACAATGAAAAGAAAGACAAAACAGTAAACACAAAAGCTGAGATAAAAGAACGAAGGAGTTATGGCGGTGCTGAAGTCGTAATGTGCATAGAGAATTGCTTCTCTTTGATTGAGTTATTTGTATGATATCTTTTGCGGTGCAGAGATGATGCAGTGATTGATAAAAGTAGTTGTTGTAGGAATATTTGATGAATCCTCACTTTTGTTCTTATTTCCAGCTTATTTAGTATGGATGGAGACTTTGCCCCAATGCTTGAGCTTGTGAAGCTTCGTAAGAAGCATGGATTTTTGTTGGCAATTGATGATGTAAGTTCCAAAGCACCTGATACAAAAGTCTTTCATTTTATCAATTGATGATGCAAGTTTCAAAGCTTCTGATGCCAACACCTGTCACTTTATTTTGTTACTCTAATCTCACCATAGCTTTAGATATTAAAGTTTCCTTCCTTTATATATAAATCTAGTGCATATTTTAGTGGAACCATTTTACAAAGTAAGTGATGATTAAAATTTCACCCCCGGGTCTTTGTAGCGGTAATCACGTAATGTGTGATGCGTGGATTAGGCGTTACGTCGCGGAGTCTAACCCGCTTGGAATTTAACTGGAGAAGGATAGAGGGGGCGGCCCCGTTATCCGTCGAGTTTCGGACCAGGCACCACTAGCCTGGGGGATTTCTCAGATATAAAAATAAAATAAATTAAAATTTCAGTCTCCATGTTCATTTACTTTCTCCCTAAATCCTGTTCATGTGATCATTTGTGGCAGTGAACTGCATTTTTCTACTTGTATAGTTAAATTTGGTTGCTATGATAGCTTAATTAATTGTGACAGAATTTAGTTCTTCTTTCCCTCTCACTTGTAGGCTCATGCAACATTTGTTTGTGGTGAAACTGGTGGTGGGGCCGCTGAGTTGTTTAATTGTGAAAGTGATGTGGACATTTGCCTAGGTACTCTGAGCAAGGCTGCAGGTTGCCATGGTGGATTCATAGCATGCAGGTAAAAGTATTGAAAGAACAGAGGAAACTTGATACATATGCTCTCTCTGATTTAAAATTATCGAGTACTGATTGGATTTATAGTTCTTATCTTCTGTTGATTAATTTGTTCAATGGACCTGAGACTGGCATTTAGGAGCAAAATATTTTATGTACTGCTGAGAGTCCCAACATTGAAACCAGTTGACAGTTGAATGACACTTTGATGCCAGTCTCGCTTCATGAGAACTTGAACTAGTCCTATGTAGAAGATTGATTTTGCTTACCTTTATTTGTGCGAATCATCCATAAAACTCTGGGTTTAGATCTGGTTCTCTATCCCTGAAGTTTGAGTTGAAGATATTTATCCTTGCAAAAGGCAATACCTGGTCTGCTGTATTAGCTTTTATTCCTATTACATGTGGAATATTTCCCTCAAACAACAGCACATATATATTGAACAATCCAATGATAGCCGCCTTTGTTTGAAAAAAGAAAGAAATTTGATTATGGCCACACTGCCCACCTTTTTGAAAGTCAAATTGATTGTTGTGAGCCACAATAGCTTTATGGACACACTAGCCTCAGGGGATCTCTCGGTTATTAAAAACATTGGACTACTAGGTACATATTAGATAGTCATATTGACCATTATTTTCAATCAGAAGTTATTATTTACAGTTCTTCTATTTTTTGGGGTTGAAATGCTAAATGAACAGCAAGAAATGGAAGCAATTGATACAATCAAGAGGCCGCTCTTTCATATTTTCAACTTCTACCCCGGTGCCTGTAATTGCTGCTGCCCATGGTAAATCTACTTATCAGAATGAAAAATTTAGTTATTGCTCTTATTTGAGGCCATTTTATAAATGACAGTATTTGTTTTTGTATCTCATAACTGAGAGAAGTGGAGAGTTTCTCCTTCGTTCCTTCCTGCCTTTTCCTTCCTTCTTTTTCACTTAAATAATGGTGGTATCGGTCCAGTTTGCATGCACCTCAACTATCTTGTCTTACCTTAATCCTCCCACAAGTACCGAGTAACTCTTCCCACCAAATCTTAGATAGAAGAGAAGAAATCACCCTTTTTTGTCTCTGGTGTAATTCGAACCCTGGTCTCTCATGGTCTTCGTTCCATCTTCATCGACTGATAAGGTGCAAGAAATGGATAGCCTTATCTGGCACTTAAGTGAAATATTGTCTTTCTCAATCCCATATTTATGGACAAATTTTTTCCTTATCCTAGATGGAAAAAATGCAAAGGAAATATGGCCTATTAAAAATAAGTGTGAGCTGGAAAACTGAACTGTGTTAGGATGGAGACTGGACATAATTTTCGAACTGCGAGCTTATTGCGGCTTACTTACACATTGTTAATGATGTAATGTATGTAGCTGCTGTTGTTGTGGCAAAAAAGGAGATGTGGCGTAGAAGAGCTATTTGGAATAGGGTGCAAGATTTCCGTGATTTAACAGGAATTCCCATTACAAGTCCTATCATCTCCCTTATTGTGGGAAATGAAGCGACGGCTCTGCAATCTAGCAGGTTACCTTTCTTACTGTCCATCTCTCTTTGTCCAGCGCGGTCTCTCTTAATTTGTTCATAACTGTCTCATTCATTTCTTAACAGGCATCTTTTGCAACTTGGCTTTCACATAACTGCAATAAGACCCCCAACAGTGGCTCCTAACTCATGCAGGTTTGTCGCTGATGTATCTCTCTCTCTCTCTCTGAAGTTGTGATGACTCCTGATGATTTTTTCACATCTTCATCTGCATGATAATTATATATTACATTACTTTCTTTATAGTCTGTAATTTTAGTGTTGGGTCGTCTCTAACTTGGCTATGTGTAGAATTTTGGGTTGGTTTTCTTGCATTTCCTCTTTGTTTTCGAGGAACTTTGAATGAAGCTGTCCTCAATTTTGACATGCTTTTATGATGTTTTTGGTCATCAATTGCACCTTGCTTGATTTGTTTTTTCTGACAGTGGCTTATCTTGGGCTTTTACTTGTTAAGCAGTTTCAAAATATTATCCTACACATACAATAGGTTCATTAATTTTTACTTTCTTTTCTCATTTTCTCTGAACTCAAATTCTCTCTTGCCTACTCCCCTTTCCTCAGGTTAAGGATAACACTGAGTGCAGCTCACACATTGGATGATATAAGAAAGCTCATAGCAGCGCTGTCTCAATGTGTCAACTTCAGTGAGATCGGATTCTACTGCGCAAGCTGGAATGCTCGACTCTAATTATATTTATTTGTTTTTCGATGCATTTGCTTATGTAGAAGAGTGAATTTTAGTATGAAATGCAATTAATGAAGACATCTGCACAAGAGTGACTTGTAATGTTCTTAGCAATCTATAGTAATTTAGCAGGTCTAATTTTCGTACAGTAAATACGAGCTGCAATTAATGAAAACGATGCCTTCTTCAGTAAGTGAAATCGTGAATTATTTACATTGGTTTTTGCCCTTCTGGCGATGAAATCTAGCAGTTAATGAAATTCAATAATAATTTTGGCACCCAATTGATGAAGGGTACGAAGTCTGTTCTCAGCCACTTGCTGGTTTAAATGAAGAATCTGTTCTCAGCAACTTTCTGGTTTAAATGAAAATATAATGCCATAAAAATCATAGTATCATTTTGTCAAGTGTCAGTTGAACTCGAAACATATATTTCTTCAACTTTTAACTGAGGTTGGATGTTAAATGCTGGAGTATATTTCCTTCCATGCAGATTTACATACTTCATCTACCGGTTCAACCCAATTACCCAAATGACCAGCAAAACAGAACGATACACAGATTCCTACCAATACCATTAGAATAACAGCATCCATAGCAAAAGCAAAACAAGGCCAAAAAAGCAGAATCTTCAACTTATATACCCTTGGAAACAAAAGGACCTAATAATAGTCTAGATACTATACCCTATGTAGTTCCCCTAAATATGAACCAGTTGCCAATTTCTCATCCAATGATGGACTCATCTGAGGCATCAGTGTTGCTCGGAGTAGCCAGAACTAACCAACTTGCAGCACCCTGGGGCAAGGATGTGGCTGAAGAAGAGCAGCATTTGCTTGCTTGTTGCTGACCTGAGTCCTTCTCACTCATGGCAACCTGGCTAGGCCTGTCATCTCTTGAAGCTTGCCATGGTTTACTCATCTTGTCTCCATGAACCGGAGAGGCCAATGACTTGAATACATACATAGAGAAGGTGGCAATCAATTATTAAGTCCTTTCTGCAACATAAAGATTTCACTAAAATGCAAGTAATTTAGCATTGAAGAGAGAGGATGGTATACTCACATGAGGCATGACAGTAGTTGTGGTTATAGTTTGCCTTGATGTTGGGGCTTGCCGAAATACTTCACCAGCGCTAAAAGGGACATCATTTAAGTTGATCAGAGTGGTTGTCTTGTTGCTAGTAGAGTAATTGTTATCCCCAGCTTCATAGCGAGTTTCACTAGAGATGGTGGAGACAGTAACAGTGACAGCTCGTCTTTCAGGAACAGGCTTGACAGGGGAAACTGGCTGCTGCTTATCCTGCTGGTAGTAAGGCAGCAGTGAAGGAGCTGTTATGGCAGTGGAAGAAGAGACTGAGGGTGGTGTTAGGACCATATGAACATCTTCAACCTGGACCATAACCTGATTGGACATGTTGTCACCATTGTTCTTGTTGTTGCGAACCATGTTTGGCCAGAGGAAACTACCCTGGGGCTTGCAGATCCTGAAACCACTCTTAAGCCTTTGTATCTTGGCAGCTTTTTCCTCAGCTGTTGGAGTAGTTTTTTGTGCTTTTGTGGCTGCTTTCAGCTTGGGGTCAACTGCTATTAGCTCCTTGCTCTGATCATCATCAGCTACTTTTGATCTCTTCTTTTCCCCCACTGTTACTACCTCTTGCACTCCCTGTTTCTCTGGTTCAACTTGCTTTTTCTTTTCTTCTGTAGACAACATTAATGTGGAGATTGACTTTTCTTTTTCTTCCAGTTTAGACACTAGGCTCAGACACTTTTCCTGTATTCATAACCAGAGCACCCATTTTAATTACCAGTCCAAACAGCAGTTATTATTACATATCATAGTACATGCTACAGTAATATTCATCTACTTCCTAACCAGTCAAGCCATTAGCCTCAACCTACATTCCCAGTCACTCCTAACAAGAAACATAAAAACTCAGAGAATTAACCGGAGAGGGGAAATAATGCATGTTTGATGGATTAGAGAAATGAATATAAGTTGGGTATCTCAATTGTTATTCGAAGCACAAGGTGAAAGTGTTAGTGGCATCTAATTAATTCCAAGCATTCATGTGGCTACATGCAAAGCAATTGCATGGCTCCAATTTGACCAATTTGGACTTTGGGGGTCCAATACTAACTTAAAAAAAAGCGGAGGACTAGAATTTATTCAAGAACGTTTGTTAATTGATTAGAATACCTCCATTTTGGCCATAAAATCTGAAGTGCTCATCATTAATTGCTTCTTGTACTTTTCCTGCCACAAAAATGGAACATGAAGTGTAATTATCACACGGGTTAGGAGTAATTTAACTATGAAACAACTCAATGATAAACTACTATTGTCTTTTAGAAATTAATAAATTACCATTGTCTTTGAAGTCTCAATAGCTTGGCTTTGCTTCTTCTTGAATTCAAGCTCCTCGATCCTTCTGCTCAAACAAACAAACAAAAAAGAGAACATATTAGCACAACCATAGATTATATTTCACCAGCGCAAAAACTTTGAATTACNGATCCTTCTGCTCAAACAAACGAAAAAAAAGAGAACATATTAGCACAACCATAGATTATATTTCACCAGCGCAAAAACTTTGAATTACAGTAATCATCAGTACTGTATTCACCTTTTCAGCCTTCCAACTTCTTCTTCCAACTGTTCCTTGGAACTCACCATCTCCTCCCAGTCTCTGTTACGATTACAGACATAACAAAACCCATCAGTGCTCCACATGAATAATCATAGAACAACTTCAATTTTTTCCTGTTACATAGACATATGCACATTGAAAAGCTAGTGAAGAATTTTCTGTTAAGTACCTTTTGAGTACAAAAATCTCATCTTTCAGGAGCTTGAATTCCTGAGCACAAATAGGGTGTTGAATGGGGGAGTCTCCAAGCTTCCAACCAGGTGGGGGAATCCAATAAGGATCATTAACACCAGCCTCTTTCCTGATGTTGACTAAGTCAGCACTCTCCAGCCAATACTCCATTGCTCCCTCAGCATTGTGACGACGGCGAAAACGTTCAGTTCCTCCAGGTGCAATCTTACCGGCCAAGTGCTTGAGCAGATGATCCAGCAGGCCCGTATCTCCAATGCGCTTCCGCGCCTCTGCTCTCAACTCTGGCCTGATAATAGGGTTATTAGCCGTTGCTCCTTTTGCCTTCATCACCTCCATTAAGTTTTTCTCCGCCAACTCGTACCTGAACACATTAGAAAAGGGAAATGATTCAGGGGTCTTTTTTTCCCCTTCTGAACCTGCAATACATATAAAGTATTTAATTACCTCTCAGCAGACCAACGGTCTTTGGGGTCTTTGTATACTGACAAAAACCTGCATTTGTTTTTCTTTTTAATCTTATTTTTCTTCTCAGGACCCCTTGTTGTCTTTGCCTTTTTCTTTACTGTAGTAGCTCTAAAGCTATACCTCTTTCTCTTTAGATTTTTGTTAGTCTTTTCTGTTACAGCTTCCTCATCATCTTCCTCTTCTGCTTCTTCATCCTTTTGCTTTACTGATTCACCATCAATTTCATCTTCCTCCTCCTCGTCCTCTTCATCCTCTTCATCTTCTTCAGATTTTTCTGGTGTTTTTAGTTTTGGAATTTCTTCTCCTTGAACAAAGCTGGAAGAAGACTTGGTGTTGTTGCTTTGGTCTTCGTGTCTCCTAAGAAACTTGACCTGCCGGCGTATTCCCCAAGTAACCATCCCATTGACCTTAAGCTGAGACAAGCAGATGCCATTCTTTGCAGCAGGAACAGTGCCCAAAGTAATATAGTTGACTAACCAGAAGCTATGAAGATGTTTCTTATCGGCAAACTCCTGAGAAGGAACTTGACGAAGAAGCACTTTACTAGCCAGAGCTGTTCCCATTACGAACTTCTCATCAAAAGCTGGATACATTTCTCGTTTGCTATTGCTGAAGTATGTTTGTAGTGACTGCATGCTCGGGTACCTCACTGCCACATTCAATACAGTTCTCTCGCTCACCTGAAAAATCAAAGCATATTTGCGTTAATTAATTAGTCTACGTTAAACTTTAGAACCAGAAAATAATTTTTGTACTATAACATCAGGATTTTCTCACCATAGCAACTCGGATGGACTTGAGTTGAACTGGGGTCCTAGGAGGCAAATATATATGATCAATCTCGTAGATAGAACCCATCTCAATATTCATCTTTGCATTCTGCAGAATTTCATGGTCTGCTGAAAAGCAGAGAAAAGGATCATAATAAGAATACATTTTCCCAGAAACTAAAGCTACTTTTGAAAACCCAAAAGCTTACTTATTAGATATATAGATACTACTACACAAAAACAAATGCCGAAATGGGGGTTTAAGAAATTGATTCATATGAGGTTAAAATACAGTACAACTACTGCAGAAAGAGAGTGAGTGAGTGAGTACCATTGCGTTTTAGGGTACAGCGATCAGATGTGGGCAGAAGAGGTTGGTTGTCATGTCTGGCCAAAGCTGGAGTGTCTGCGCAGGCGACACTACTTTGCTTTTGCCCTTTCAGGTTATCCATTTCCTGTATGTATATACAATAAAGCTGTATTACAAAAGATGAACACCCACTACCACCATTATCCTTTCTGATCAGACTAGTACAATATATATGCACGTACTCTCTCTCTATCTTTTTTTTCTTCAAATATGTTACAGAATATGCTCAACACGAGTTTATTATATACACTATGATCACTTAGAATATTATATTAACATATGCATAATCTAATAGTATTTGTATAATAAGTGTTTCTTTCGCCCCACTCATGCGGGTTATTTAGCAATCGCCATCATCATTATCAAGCAGATTTCTTTTTGTCTTTTTGCAGGAAAACACAATACATGCACGCACTCGTATTGAAACTACTGCTCAAGTAAAAATGCCATTAATGTGGCGCGTGCATTTGATCATAACAATATGTTAAAAGCGCGTGTAAAGGACTCACATTTAATGAAGCCAAAGAATAGCATAACAGAAAAAGGAAACTTTCAGATACTGATTTTCTGATAAAAAACCACCTCCTTGCCTGAAGTAGTGCACCTATTTAGAGAGAGAAAAAGCGTGTATATATATAGAGAGAGTGCTTACGAGGTTGGCTTGAATGGCTTTTTTGGATCTTTTTCTGTAGTAAGTTTCCATTGTTGCCATAATCTGTAGGCAAACAAAGCAAAGAACATACTTATTTGTTTAAAGATAACGATTTGCATAAAAAGTTGGATTTTTTGGGGTTAGATTTCAAAAAGTTGAAAATGACAATCTATCTGGGTAAAACAGAAATCAAAAGAAAAGTGGAGAAGTACTGTTGAGCTGCCATTAGGGTTTTCCCCCAGAAACGATCAGTTCCGTGAATAGTAATGCATTAAATATAGCGGCTGAAAAGCAAAAAGAGCAAAAACACTCATACGGATAAATACTCAGACATGAACTGCTAATATTCATGCTCAGTGTCCGTACATTTCAACACTCTCATGCTCTTCTGTATACGCCAACTGAATATTTGTATATTTATATAATATTCATCCATACACAGGCAGTGCAAGCACTGATGCCTTTTGACTAAACTGCTGCTTGATCAGTCCTACACGGAAATCGCAAATAAATGCATGATTCATGAACTTTTATATTCATATCAAAGCAAGACGAAAAAAAGAGAGGAAGTTGTGATCTTTTTTTTTTTTTTTTTTGGGATTTT
>AWOL01S0102032.1:21981-40312 GCA_000715115.1 Nicotiana otophora
TTTTTTTTTTTCTTTTTTTCCGTTGCGTTTAAAGCGTAATTTAACTTTTCGGTAAAGCGACGAGTTCCGCCAAAATTGAAAACAAAAATTTGGTATATAACCTCAGCTTGATCTAATTAAACCCTGCCAAAATTGGAAACCAAGATTTGATATATATACACAATTTTGGATTTTGGTGTATGCGTATATATTATGCGTTTTTACTATGTGCTCCCTCTATTCTAATTTATGTGTTATACTGTCATGTTTAGTTTGTCAAAAAAATAATATCATACTTTCTTATTTAGAAATAATCAACTTTAAACTTCATATTTTATCCTGAATAAAATGATAGCCACACAAATTCTTCTGACTTGTTTTAGACCACAAATTTTAAGACAAAATACTTTAAGACCCCCCTAACTCTGCATTGATTATTGATTACAGCCTTGAACTATTCGTAGTATTAATTACTCCCCTGAACTTGGTTATTCAATAGTTGTTATCCCCTTGGACAATCTCATCCTAGGAAAGTGGCAAGTAGAGTTGTCAATATGGGCTGACGCAACACAACCTACGCTTGCTTTAATTTGGCATTTGACGGACTGGGCTAGGCTGACCTACTATTTCGATGGTTCCTTAAAATGGTCAACCCAGCCCAGCCCTACGTGGGTCATGGGTCCCCACGGGCCGGCCAACCATTTAAAGATTATTTTTTATATATTTTAAAATTTAAGTTTCATATTGAATAGAAAGCTTTTGCAAAACTTAATAACTTTTGATATTGTTCTAGTAGATTACTATAAAACACAAAACAAGATGAGAATATTTCATTCATTAAAAGTCAATACACAAAACAAACTACTAAGAAATATTTTAAGGTGTTCATGGCAATATCCAATACCAACAAATTATTTTCATCAAGTACATTATAATCCTCTTGTGAAATAAAAATATTTTAACATCTTTATTTTCATCTAAACCTATAATTATGTGCAATATTTATTAGTTAAATATTAAGAAATAACTAAAATTTTAAGAACAAAAAATATTTAAATTTACATAAATATATTACCAGTTTGAGATTTGACTATTCTTCTTGTTATTTTTAGTTCTCTATATTTTTAATTAAATATATTTATTAAGCCCATGGCCCGGCCCCAGCCTAGCCTTGGTCAAGGCTCATGAGCCACGGGCTTACTTGGACCGGGATTAAAAGCCTCGTTTTTAAATGGGCTTCATAAATCTTAGTCCAACCCTATTAAATCACGGGTTGGATTGGGCCGACCCAGCAGACCAAGCCCATATTGACGGCTCTAGTGGAATGCACTCGCTTGTCACGTGAATTTTTCCTGTCCATGTGGTATTTTTGAATAATTAAATATATATTTTTACTTTTTTAAGTGTATTACTTTTTTAAAATAATTTTAATCGAATAAAATTTATAATAATACTTGGCTAGAACTTCTTTATTTAAGCTAAATTTTTTTATTTAGCTAAAAATGATGAGTTATCCCATTCGTGAGAATCCATTGGGTTTGTTTAAACTCATCATTATAAAAATAATGAGTTTTAATTTTTTTAGATTTGACCTAAAAATAATAAATATACTGTTAAAATAAATAGTTATGGCTTATAAAAAAGATATAAAAATACATAGTTTAAACTTTATTATTTTGGCTAAAAAATTTATTTAGCTAAAAATTAAGGAGCTCGAAGTATTTTTTTTGTTTTACAGATTTTACCAGAATAAAAATACAATTGAAATAAAATAGTCATTATATCTAAAGAGGAAATAAAAAAAATACACAATTACAAGTTTATTATTTTGACTATACCTTCTTTATGTGGCAAAAAATAATGGTGTTGTAGCCAAAATATTTTATTAATTTGACTAAAAAATAAAAATATACAATTCAAATAAATAACCATTATATCTAAAGAAAAACAATAAGAAATACACAATTAGTACTCTATTATTTTAGCTAGAAGTTTATTTGGCTAAAATGATGGAGTTCCTGCCAAAATATTTGTAAATTTTGCCCAAAAAAGAAAAAATACACAGTTGAAACAAATAGACATTATATATGCAGAAAAAATTAAAAAGAATAAAAGTTAGGATAAAGTACACATTGTATATTAAAATGAAGCAAGAAAAAATATATTATTGTAACAAATAAATCATTCTTATGATTATGTAATAATTAACAGTTAAAAAATAACCCACTTGAAAACTGATTATTCGATTTTTCTTCACTCCCACATGCTTAAAAGATAGTGTATCCACACTCTTTGCCACATCAACGTTCAGGAGGGGGTTAATTAAGGCCACAAATAGTTTAGGGGTATAACTAATAATCCGTACCAAATCTAGATGAGTTTTGAGATATTCCGACCAAGTTCTAAAAATCTTCGTGTCTTTCTTAAACTCCGTAATATGGCTGGAATTAATTTTTTAGTGAATAAGCCCATTCCTAAAAAATCTTCATAATAGTATATGCCATTAAGTATGTATATATGTATGTAAATCTTTTTAAAATATTCTTCAAAAGTGGTATATTGATATATAATTTAATGTGTGTTTGCTGCCAAAAAATTATTTACCTACGGACCTTGTACCGGCGATGTTCTATCGGTAAAGCCTTGTTGCCAAGGACGTTCTTCCTGTAATCCACATCAATAAAAGGCAAAAAGTAGTACTTAATGTTGATGATGATTTAAAACTATTCAAAACTTAGGCAGAATACATATTACATAACGTGTAATTTGCCTAACAGAACTATAAGAACTATTCAGATTATGTACGAAATAACCATGTCACGACCCAAAACCCGACGTAGGTCGCGATGGTACTCAACACTCCGTTAGATAAGCTAAAAATTTATTTGACACCGTCAATAATTAATCCAAAATATATTTCGAAATAATTAAAGAAATAAAGAGTGGAAATCATTCGTTTTTATAGGAAATACAAATGTTATTATTTTAAATGTTCCAATGAGGCCAAAAATATGCACCAGAAAATTATAGTGGAATACAACCAAGAGCAAGATTTAAATCCCCAAAACCCGGTGTCACAAGTGTATTTGCATCTATTAGAAATAATACAACACTACTACAACATCGTCTCAAATAGAAATAGATAGAATATAGTAAATGACTAGGATGGGGACTCCCAGTGCTGCAGATCGTAATATGGAATGCAACTCACCACAAAATCTTCTCAGCAGCAGCGCCTATGCCTCAAATGACCACCAAATGTACATATCTCATTACATGCACATTTAGTGCACAAGTGTAGTATGAGTACGTAAATCAACGCATACCCAGTAAGTATCTAGCCTAACCCCAAGAAGTAATGACGAGGGGTCGATATCGACACTTACTAGTGGTCCAATAAATCAAGTATAATAAAAATAAACAGGTATGAGGCATATCATGTAATATCAACGAAACAGATATATGTGTATAACACAATCCTCAAAATAAGAATAAATACGAAGTCCTCAATAATCGGATACTATCTCAAACAGAATACATAATGGTCAACACAAGATAAAATGTCAAATCTCAAGTCAGGAAAACTCATAGGTATATTGACTCCTTATCAAATATTACGCACGATTCTACCGAGGCGAACGACCCGATCCCATAAGAGTAATGGCATGATTTTCTACCGTGGCGTACGGTCCGATCCCATAATAATAATGTATATTGTCGTGGTCATACGACCCGATCCATAGATGCATCTCATATTACAGCTGAGGCGAATGACCCGATCCTATAATGGTACTGCTGAGGCGTTCAACCCGATTCCATAGGAATAGTTAAACTTTGAAGGATCACTGTCCCCACTCACGATTGTATGTGTGAGTTATGCAATTCAGGAGACTTTCGAATAATTTCGTGCAACACAGGAGAAATCCGTAAAAGGAGGCAGAATTTTCATTACTAACCAAGTAGCTCACAAAGTATCTAAAATAGCAAGACCGAATCTGCTAGCCCGCTATTGTTCGCATTCGCGTAGGGTAAAAGTCCCCTGGCCCCAGCTTCTGCTTCGCATTCGCGACTCCTTTATTGTGTCCCCGTAGCAGAATCGCCCAACAACCAAATCCTTCATCGCGAACGCGTGCTCCCTACCGCCTTCGCGAAGGTCAACACCAGAACCAACAACTAGCAATAATAAAACAAAGGGAATTGGTTCGAAACCACCCCGAAATATACCCGAGGCCCCCGGGACCCCCCTCCCCCCGGTCTAATCATATCAACAAGTCCCCATACCTTATACAATCTTTTCCAAAGTCTCTAAACGTCACGAATAACATCAAAACTATGAATCGACGATCAAAATTCTTCTTTTAACTTTCAAACTTCGTCGAATGCGCTCGAATCACACTTAGACATACCAGATCATGACCAGACTTCACGCACACGTTCCAATAAATAAAATGATCCTATCCAAGATCCTGAAAACCGCCCGGAGTCCGATAACACCATAGTCCACTTTATATCAAACTTAGTAACTTTCCAAACCCTAAAAATACAAACTTCCGATAATAAGCATCGAAATGCTTCCGGACCATCTGATACCTAACCCAAATATACGCCCATGTCCGAAATCACCTTACGAACATATAGGAACCTTCAAATCCCGGTTCCGAGGTCGTTTACTCAAAAGTCAAATCTTGGTCAAGTCTTCCAATTTAAAGCTTCCAAATTAAGAATTATTCTTCCAAATCAACTCCGAACTTCCCGAAATCAAAATCGACTACACGTACAAGTCATAATGCATAAAGTAAAGATGCTCAAGGTCTCAAACTGCCGAACGATATGCTAGAGCTCAAAATGACCGATCGGATCATTATATTCTCCCCCACTTAAACATACGTTCATCCTCGAACATGCCAAAAGTCGTCCCAAAGCTGCCAAAATAATTGTATAACTCCTCATGCACCTACTCGTGCCGCCACAATACATATGAGCACATTAGCTAAACCCAGATTGAAGATCCTCCCTGCTACCTTAGCCCATTAGCTTTAGAACTAGATTCCAACATCCAAAATTTCCTATAAGGTCCGTTTTTTGTATACATATACTCAGGGGTGGGCGTTCAGTTGGTTCGGTTCGGTTTGAAGAAATTTGATTTGCTTATTTGATTTTCGATTTTGTAAAAGTAGTAACTGAAACCTAACTGAAATAAGTTCGGTTCAGTTCGATTTTCTAATTTCGGTTCGGTTTTTCTCTAATTGATTTTCGGTGTGAACATTATCATATTGGGCTCTCTCTATGTAATAATTGGACTGACAAATTTGTTGGTTTTCTTTCAAAATTTCGGTAAGTTTGGATTGGGTCTTTGATGGACTTCAAAATTGGACCTATATTATTTCCTATGGGCTTAGCCTATGTATAACTTAAAGAATCTATATGCTAATAATTCGGTTTTTCGGTTAACCGAACCAAATAAATTAATAACCAAAAACTGAACCGAAAAACTGAAATTTTAAAACTTTAAACGGAAACCGACCGAAAAAATTGAATAACTGAAACCGAAACAAAAATATTTTTGGTTCGGTCGGTTTCTTCGGTTCGGACCGAAATATGCCCACCCCTACATACACTGTAGCAATCTCCACAAGTTGTACAAATACATACATATACACCCAAGTCGTAACCACATGATATACCACATCACTCATATGCCTATAGTAATATCATCCAACCATATTAGCTGCAAGTTTCGAACTCGGTACCTGTAATATATCTCATAACACATAAAAATCTTGTTCGAAAACTCGCAATAATAAAATGATGAAAGAGAGGTCCAGACTCTCATAACCATCCATCAAATAGATAAATCATGGGGGTTTTCCGTTTGACAAGAACCATTGCCGTATTCTGAACTTATTAGTGGCATTCTCCCTCCAAACATACATTATACAAATCCATTTGCGCTGATTCCAGGTCCAACAACCTCGTCTCACCCAATACAAGATGCTCGGGAAATAAGCCACACCGAATACCATTAAAATATCATACGGCGTCATCAATGTGCCAACAAGCCACCAATAAGAAAAAGCAAACCCGAGTACAGAACTATCTATCCCGCATAATGAATAAAACAACCAAACAAATGTTATGAACCTATCTTAGAGATGAAAAACAAAACACACAAAATAAGTATAAGGAACCGTACCCAACATCTCACCGTTACAGCGTGCAATCCGATCCACACGTGATACCGTTACGACGTGCAACCCGATCAATATCATCATACCCGTGGTGACGTGCCACTCCATCCACACATAACAATCAGCAAGGGGATAATCGAGCCAAAGTGCTCATACTCTCTAGACACACGCATATCAACCACAAGCACACCAGGTGTATAAATATAACCCTGGGGAGACAGATAGCATCATATGTTATAAAGTGCCAAGAACGACTAAGGCGCAATAAACAACTAGCATCTCGAGAGCCATCTCGCTCATATAACACCACAAGCCTTCACAGGACCATGAAACACATGCGAATAATCAAGCCGCCTCACTACCTGCATGGAATAAAAGAGTAACTCATAAAATAGATAAGGATAGGAATAAAATCCACCACGCCCGAAGTTTTATCCATAGACAAATGATGTGCTGAATAAACACATTTGATCTGGTGTAGAATATACATTCACATTAGGCCTGCCAATGGACCTCCAAACCGATTCCAATTATCCCAAAATAGGTCAATGGCCTTCCAAAGATCCATAATCATGACACATATGATCAACTGTCAAATCCAGAACAAACTTCCCCAGTCCGCAACCAAAGGAATAATGCGTCTCTCAAACACAAACTCTCCAATCTGCGACAGTACCAGAATCTCCATACCTGATCTCAATCTTTCTCACTTAAATGACTAACACATCACACCCACACAACCATCCCATGCGAGATACTCCTACAATCTTCCGCACCAAGTAGCAAAATCTGAACCTCAATGGCCACTGACCATGCTATTTCTGTAGTGTTAGTCAAGCACCCGCAAATCAATATACAATGCTTCTTCTACAAAACAGACCATTCTCAGGCGGCACTAAAGCGACGTCAATATACTCTGAATATCTAAACTCTCCCCCGCTCTTTCGAGCTTGTAACATCCAAGTCAAAACTAAACCACAACGTTGACCCTTCAATCCAAATTCTACACCGCTCATTGCATCTATCATGCTATTATGCGAGAATACAAGAATTTTATCATAAATCCTGAATCGCTAGTAGAATAAATACCCTATCGGCTAGAACCCCTTTTTCAGTTAACTCAGCTCAAGAGAAAAATTGCAACACGAAACAAACTTCTCATAACCGTAGAAGACCAAATCTCAAGTCATGGTCAAAACCGCCATAAACTCTCAGGGACCCATCTGCACATAACTAAACCATCAGAATTAGATCCCTCCAAATCAACCAAATTACAGAGACTAACAAGCTTGCAAGTATAGCCATGAAACACCTGTATAGCCACCGAAGGAACCGATCATTTCCTTTACCGTGCTGATCCAAACCACTACTAAACTGACCCATTTCTTCAAACTTCCTATTGACTTGCTTCCAAGACGACACTTGTCTCCCCAACACACCATGTATTTCAATCAATACTTATCCCGAGTGACTCCAACTCACAATACCATGTCATCTCCATATCCATAAGCTCATTTTCCCCTGCCCACGCACTCAATAATACCTCCAACTGATACACCCGTTCGAAAGAGACCTTCCGTGAATCCAAATCTATCTCTTCTATCTCTCTAACAATGCGCAACAGATCCCAGTGATAACATAGAAATACTCCAAGCCTCTTTCACAATCCGTTGCAATACTCAATCCTTAACCATACAACGAATACAAAAATACTTAGGCACCACACTTAAATCTTAAACCCACTAGAACCATCATTGAGAGTCGCCAATTCTAACCTGGTCCCGAGTATATAGCCAAAAACCAGTGCTCTATTAGCACATGAATACTCCAGAAGAAGCAATCGAATGAATCCCTTCCCTAGCGCATCACCTTCACAAAGAAATATCAAATCTGGGTCATTCTACAACCTTCACATATCAATGAGGTGAAATGTAGCACACATCCACCAATTTCCTTGCTCGAATTACCTCCGATGTTCTCTTTCTCAGTCATAGCTAATCCATCAATGTACTGATAACCAGAATCTGTAAAGACATATAACCACGTGATACTATCATCGACGGTAGGCTCCCCCGCTTGGCTTTAGACCCAATCGTAGAATCCACGGGCCCACAATGACTTCTCCTACTAGCTACTATGATTTCACACTGTTACTCAGCCATATTTCTCACAAGCTCTTGTTGCACCGCGAATTATCAGCCCCGAACGCACACTCAACCTCCTGATAGTCGCACCTTCTTCTTCAAGCGATCCAAGCCCACATCGTAGTACATGCTTCCCGTTGTATAAAAGGTATAACTTTTCATAAGAACTTTATAAGAAATCATGCACCCTTAACCTTTTCACAGGAGATAGCCCATCTGGGTAACCTCATATTTACATCTTCCGACGATATTGCCATGGTCATAACCACTACAAAATCAGTTAATCCTCCTGAGCCCACACTCGTCCACCAGCTGTAAGAGTCCGTTCATTCCATTAACATCAACTGAAGGTCCAACAATACGTTCAAAGCTCGAAATCACATTATACCCCAAAACGATAATTAAGTATTCACATTCCTCTGCATCCCAAGCAAACTCTTTCTGTCATATTCAAGTTTTCCAAGTATGGAAGCCACCATCTCAAACGAAATACACAGACTTAGTTTTTTTCCCACCGTGACCCGAATCACACTAAGCTTTCTTAAAGAAGGTGGCTACCCTACCAAAAAATCCATACGTACACTCCCACTCCGATTTGGCCATATTACGAAGCAAACTACTCGATCTTTGTTGCTCATACTTGACCTGCTAACAATTCTACCACCACAAGACATACCCTACCATGTTTTTTCTCTTCTTTTGCTTCCAAAAATGCTGCCTCAAATTATGACCCCTCTCTGTAGCGCATGAATGAATAAAATACCACAATCTCTGAGCCTTCTCAAGGATCATCTCCCTCGAACCATCGATAATGGTAACATAGATTCGACCCTGAAGTCGCAACACACCGCCATCTCTGATAACCACTTCTTAGGTACCATTTCACAGCACCATGCCCCAAAGGCACACAAATGAAGACCATCATACCGACGAGTCTTAATATATTCAAACAAGGACGACGGCACTACAACACAAATAATAATTCCACCAAGTTCAGAAATATCCAATCTTGTGATTTCGTCAACTAATGCCTAAATATCCATAGTCCAATTGCCTCTCCTCCGCTGGAATTAAATGCTGAATCTTCCAATCACAAACCAAATAATTCTCCTCCTGAAGCCCTCATTTCCGAAATACATAAGCAAATACCCTACCATTTACACCAACACTACACGATAACAACGCAAGAAACATCACAATATTATATGCATAGCCCTGAATGTGCGGGCAACATCAACACTGGAGCAGAATAACTAAACACTCCTCCACAAGGCGATGTTAATAGTCCACCCGCATACGCAGGGGGAGACATCCAGCACCATATCTGCAGTATTTCCACAACTTATTGATGCCCAACTGGTTTTGAATGCTCGACATCGCGTACAAATGGGTAGGAAGGAATTAAAGACATAAGCTTCAACCGTAATCAATTTGCACGACAAGGAATCAAGAACGGGAAGTTCTCCTAACAACCCTGTAGCCTATCGAAGATAAGTACAAACGTCTCTGTACCGATCTGTAAGACTCTACTAGGCTTGCTCATGACTCATGAGACCTAAGTGAACCTAGTGCTCAGATACCAAATTGTCACGACCCAAAACACGATGTAGGCCGTGATGGCGCCCAACGATTCGTTAGGCAAGCCAACAATTTACTCGACACGTCAATAGTTCATCCAAAATGCTGTTCGAAATAATTAAAGAAATAAAGAGTGGAAATCGTTCGTTTTTATAGAAATCGTTCGTGATGGCGCCCAACGATTTGTTAGGCAAGCCAACAATTTACTCGACTATATTTCTATTTCTATTTCTATTTCTATTTCTATTTCTATTTCTATTTCTATTTCAGACAACAAGATTTAAATCCCCAAAACCCGGTGTCACAAGTGCATGAGCATCTATTAAAAATAAATACAACACTACTACAACATCTATCTGAAATAGAAATTGACAAAATATAGTAAATGACTAGGACGGGGACTCTGTGTACTGCAAATCGTAACATGGAATGCAACTCACTACAAAGTCTCCTCAGCAGTTGCGCCTATGTGCCCAAATGACCATCAAATGTACCTACCTCAGTACATGCACATTTAGTGCAAAAGTATAGTATGAGTACGTAAATCAACACGTACCCAGTAAGTATCTAGTCAAACTCGAAAAAGTAGTGACGAGGAGTCGACATCGACATATACTAGTGGTCCAATGAATCAAGTATAATAAAAGTAAACATATATGAGGCATAACAGGTAAAATCAACGAAATAGATATATGTGCATAACACGATCCTCAATAGAAGAATAAATACGAAGTCCTCAATAACCAGTTACTATTTCGAATAGAATAAATAATGGTCAACACCAGATAAAATATCATATCTCAAGTAAGGAAAACTCATAGGTACACTGATTCCTTATCAAATATTACACACGATTCTGCCGAGGTGAACATTCTGATCCCATAAGAGTAATGGCACGATTTCCAGCCGTGGCGTATGGCCCGATCCCATAATAATAGTGTACAATGCCAAGGTCGTACGACCCGATCCATGGATGTATCTCATAATACCGCCGAGGCGAAAGACCCGATCCCATAATAGTACTGCTGAGGCGTTCAACCCAATCCCATATGAATAATGAAACTTTGACGGGTCACTGGCCCCACTCACGAATATATGTGTAAGTTATGAACTTCAGGAGACTTTAGGACAATTTTGTGTAACACAGGAGAAATCCATAAAAGGAAGCATAATTTTCACGACTAACTGAGTAGCTCGCCAAATATCTAAAATAGCAAAACCAATGCTTTACGCAAGTCTAGTCTCAGGTAAAAATATAAACTAACACATTTAAACATGCAAGAATAACTCAAATATTATAATTTCCAGCATGGCGTGAGTCTAAGTCTACTTGAACACAATCAGGAATTCTAGCATATACAGGGACACTCATCACCTCATAAGTACGTAGCTACCATAACGCATAGCACATAACAAATATAGCACCTACAGGGTATGTTCCCCCTTACGAGGTTAGACAGGAGACTTACCTCGTTCTGAAATTCGATAATCGACTCCAACACCTCTCTAAGACTCAACCAATTGCAAACTATCCGAAACTAGTCAAAGAATATGCAAACCAATCAAAATATACTCAAAGACTTGTAATTAATCAATTGGAAATAATTCCCAACTCTACACGAAAATTCAGCAAAGTCTACCCCTGGGTTCACGCGATCGGATTCCGAAAATTCTCGAAGATAAATACAACTAATAGAACCACGAACTCAAAGATATAATTTATTCCCAATTCATGTCCAATTTCGTTGTAAAAACTCAAAATATCATTTCTAGGTTTTCTTCAATAATCCCAAAATTTCTACCAATTTCCATGTTTAAATTTATGTATAATCCATGTATTAGCTCACAATGAGTAGAGATCACTTACCTCATCATAGATGATAAAAATGCCCCTTCAAAATCGCCCCAAATCACCTCAACAAGAGAGAAATTGGTTAAAATGAGCTCACCCCGAGCTCACTGTTATATGCCTCTGTCAGGCCCTTCATCGCGTTCACAAACCACTAGTCGCGTTCACGTAGTCCTACCTACCCAATGCTTCGCGTTCGCTATTATACCCTCGCGTTTGCAATGACCAACTTCCCTCCATCTATGAACCCCTCATTTGCGTTCGCGGTCGCCCTTCTGCATTTGCGAAGGGCAAATCTTCCAGCATGCTATTCTTCGCGTTCGCGTAGGGTAAAAGTCCCCTTGCTCCAGCTCCTTCTCCACGTTGGTGACTCCTCTATCGCGTTCGCATAACCTAAATTCCTAACAACCAAATCCTTCATTGTGAACACGTGCTCCTCACCGTGTTCATACTAGACAACACTAGAACCAACAATCAACAATAACAAAAAAAAAGAAATTGGTCCGAAACCATCCTGAAACACACCCGAGGCCCCCAAGACCCGTCCAATCATAACAACAAGTCCCCATACCTTACCAAACTTATCAAAAAGATCTAAATGCCACAAATAATATCAAAACCATGAATCGACGATCAAAATCCTTCTTTTAACTTTCAAACCTTCAAACTTCGCCGAACGCGTCCGAATCATACTTAGACATACCAGATCATGACCAAATTTCACACACAAGTTTCAATGAATAAAATAAGCCTATCCAAGATCTCAAAACACCGTTCGGAGTCCGATAATATCAAATTCCACTCTAAGTCAAACTTAGCAAGTTTCCAAACGCTAAAAATACAAACTTCTGATAATAAGAGCCAAAACATTCCCGGACCATCCGATACTCAACCTGAACATATGCCCAGGTCCGAAATTACCTTACGAACCTATAGGAACCTTCAAATCACGGTTCTGAGGTCGTTAACTCAAAAGTCAAACCTTGGTCAATTCTTCTAACTTAAAGCTTCCAAATTGAGAATTATTCTTCCAAATCAACTATGAACTTCCCGAAAATCAAAACCAATTATACATGCAAGTCATAATGCATAAAGTGAAGCTACTCAAGGTCTCAAGCTGCCGAACGACATGATAAAGCTCAAAACGACCGGTCAGGTCGTTACATGCAAACCTAGGTTTTAAAACTTAAAACAAATGGATACAAAAAATCGCTACATGGTATGTATGCACTTGCATTCATTAACTTTAATAGAATAATTTAGGACTACGCATAGGGATTAACATTAGCACGAACTCGTTTTGTATACGGTTAAAATCGGACCCACCCGATTTTACTATTTTTGATCGAGACCGAGAGGTTGCATCGAAGGATGGCCTCGTAACAGAACAGATTAAATCACGAGGATAAGGTACCGAGTTCAGAATCGAGGTACCGGTCAAGATCAACGCTAGTAGCGATTGAAGCCAAATAAGACTGATATCGAGCAAGATCGAAGATAGCACAATAACAGAAAGGCAAGATATCCGTGACTGGTCGAGGATCATGGCGTAAATCTCGGAATGGATCAAATCAGAAATAGTTAATTAGCTAATCATGGGATTTCCTTCTGTAATTAGAATTATACCATAAGTGAAATTCCTCTACTATTTAAAGTGGGGTTCTAAAAATTTGTAACACATATTGTTCAGAGATATCAAAGCAATATAATTCTCTTTCTCGTTTATACTATTGTTCATCAGCTTGTTATATTTTAATTGTTCTTGCATCAACCAATTCCATGGGATATCCAAACTCGAGGGTTGAGTTTCATTCTAACACTGGTTTATTTTACTTTATAGTTTATTTATGTTATTAATCTTCATATTTATCAATTGGTATTAAGTGAAATTGTCCTTAGAACTACATTATAAGTTTAATTGTTATCCAATTTTAAGGATAAACAATTTGGCGCCCATCGTGGGGCCAATGATAATAGTGATTACTTAATACTGATTCCGATAACACATATTGCTTTACACTTGTTCTCGTAAGAATCTTTGTTTTCAGGATAAACATGTCAAACTCACAAGCAGCGCCTACATATGGTGAGAACGACCTCAGATTTCACTGTGAAAATGACGATATAGCCGCCCTAGGGATCGAGGCACCTCAAGCTAACCTCGAGGGAGCACCAATTGCAAATCCCGTCGATGTCAGTTCACATGTCGCCCTAAATGCAAATTTGGGCGTTGATCCCGAAGGTAGCATACACAGGGAAGTTCGATCAGATGGTCGAGGTATGCAGGGCGAAGAAGATGGTAGAGTTATCCTCCAATTGATATTCGAAATGTTACAGGATCAACAAGCCGCTATAGCACAACTACAAAATCAGCACCGAACACCGAGTAGGGTCGAACCAGAAGTCCTCCACAGGACCTGTCTCTTATACACATCTTCCAATTNTTATCCTCCAATTGATATTCGAAATGTTACAGGATCAACAAGCCGCTATAGCACAACTACAAAATCAGCACCGAACACCGAGTAGGGTCGAACCAGAAGTCCTCCACAGGACCGAGCCTGTGCCGGAAAGGTCGAACGCCAACGAAGCGCGGTAAGTGGGGTCCTAGTTCGAGAAGAGCAAGGTATGCAATTTCCTGTTTACTATGTTAGTCTAACTTTAGGTGCGGGTGAGACCTAGTACCCACACTTAGAAAAATTAGCGCTTGCCCTAATAAGTGCCTCTAGAAAATTAAAACCATATTTTCAGTGTCACCCGATCTGTGTGGTGACTACTTATCCCCTTCGCAATATTTTGCATAAGCCCGAACTTTCGAGCCAATTGGCCAAATGGGCCGTTGAGATCAGCGAGTCCGATATCAAGTATCGACCCCGAATGGCCATTAAGTCTCAAATCTTAGCAGATTTTGTGGCCGACTTTATGCCAACCCTCGTACCCGAGGTCGTAAAGGAACTATTATTAAAGTCGGGTACATCATCGGGGTGTGGACCCTCTTCACAGACGGCGCTTCGAACGTGAAGGGATCTGGTCTAGGCATCGTTTTGAAGCCACCCACGGGTAAAATAATTAGACAAGCTATCAAAACTTCCAAGTTAACTAACAATGAGGCCGAGTATGAGGCCATGATTGCAGGTTTCGAGCTAGCTAAAGGTTTGGGAGCATAGGTCATCGAGGCCAAATGTGACTCCCTGTTTGTGGTAAACCAAGTCAACAGAACCTTCGAGGTTCGAGAAGATCGAATACAAAGGTACTTGGACAAACTACAGGTGACTCTACATCGATTTAAAGAATGGACCCTACAACATGTGCCTCGATAACAAAACAGCGAGGCCGATGCCCTTTCAAATTTGGGGTCATCAGTCGAAAACAACGAGATTAGCTCGGGGACTGTCATACAACTTTCAAGGTCAGTAATCGAAGAAGGCCACGCCGAAATCAACTCCACAAGTTTGACCTGGGATTGGAGGAACAAATACATCGAGTACCTAAAGAACGGGAAGCTTCCATCGGATCCTAAGGAATCGAGGACTCTACGTACGAAAGCCGCACGATTCACATTGGCCGAAGATAGAACACTATATAGAAGGATGTTCGATGGACCGTGGGCAATATGTTTGGGACCAGGAGATACCGACTATGTCCTACGAGAAATCTACGAGGGCACCTGCGGAAATCATTCCGGTGCCGAATCATTGATTCACAAAGTCATCAGATCAGGATACTATTGGGCCAATATAGAAAAGGATACAAAAGAGTTTGTTCAAAAGTGCGACAAATGTCAAAGGTATACGCTGATGATTCACCAACCCGGAGAGCAACTCCACCCAGTCTTATCCCCATGGACATACAAGAAATAGGGAATGGATATCGTCGGCCCTCTACCATCGACCCCAGGTAAAGCTAAATTTATTTTATTTATGACTGACTATTTCTCTAAGTGGGTTGAAGCACATGCTTTCAAGAAAATTAGAGAGAAAGAAGTCATAGACTTCATCTGGAACCACATTATATGCCGATTCGGGATGCCTGCCGAGACCGTATACGACAATGGAAAGCAATTTGTCGGCAACAAAGTGACAAAGTTTCTTGAAGATCACAAAATAAAAAGGATCCTGTCGACGCCATATCATCCTAGTGGGAACGGACATGCCGAATCAACAAACAAGACCATCATTCAAAATCTAAAGAAAAGATTGAACGACGCTAAGGGAAAATGGAGAGAAATATTGCCAGAAGTCCTTTGGGCATATCGAACAACGTCAAAATCCGGTATAGGGGCAACACCGTTCTCTTTAGTATATGGCGCCGAAACTCTGATCCTGGTTGAAGTCGAGGAACCTAGCATCAAGTTTCGATATGCAACGGAAGAGTCAAATCACGAGGCTATGAATACAAGCCTCAAATTGCTAGATGAAAAACGGGAAGTCGCCCTCGTTCGAATGGCCGTACAGAAACAACGGATCGAAAGGTACTACAATCGAAGAGCCAATCTTCGACACTTTAAAATCGGGGACTTGGTTCTGAGGAAGGTCACCCTCAATACTCGAGACCCAAACGAAGGAAAACTTGGCCCGAACTGGGAGGGACCGTATCAGGTCATCGATATCATCGGAAAGGGATCCTACAAGCTTGGCACGATGAACGGCGAACAATTACCAAACAATTAGAACATATCACTCCTCAAACGATACTACTGCTAAGGTACGACATTCTCCATTTTCGTTTATATTTTATGCTAACCATTTGTAGGTGTTTAATCGAAGACACCAAAGGATTATTCAAACACAAAGTCCTTAGGTATGAAAGCACGTGTTGCACTCTTTTTTCCTTAGACCGGTTTTTGTCCCAAATGGATTTTTTCGGTGAGGTTTTTAACGAGACAACCATTGTTCGTGCTAACTTAGAGCAATTCAATAGTATCCGAGGCTCCTTTACAATCAACCTTGAATACTGGGGGGCATCACCCTCGGATAGTTACAAGGAAAATACTTCGTGTCGATAGAGTCTCGATAGGTAAAGGACCAAACGGTCAAATGAACCGCGTCCATGTAGATTACTCGAGCCCTAATGGCAATACATGTACGCATGTATAATCTATTGAAAGAAGTATTTTTCCTTACCAGATGTTCCATGCCTTAGAGAAATTTATACTTTATAATTTCATACTTATGATCTATTGTGGAAACTGGCTTAAGGGCCGATCACAACTAAAGTTCAAATAATTTACCCTATACTCGGGGACTATCGTCCAAAAAATCGACATGATCGAATTACTAAACCTCAAAATCGTAAGACCTTAAAAAGGCAATCCTCGATTTTATAGGCCACGGCTACCCCACTTTGGGACTGACACTTCAAACGAGTTCGAAGTATAGCAGGGAAACAAGCCTAAGGGGCAAATCCCAAACTAAAGGCTACGGCCAAGTTAACACGGTTCAGAGACGTCCGAATTTCGTTATAAAATAGGACTTCAAATATTCTCATAAACCGATTTAAAAAGGCAACCCTCGGCTGAATTACTAAGGGTCTCGATAATATCGACCCTCGAAAAACCCTAAGGAGTAGCGAATTGTTCGAACTCCCGGATAATTTTGTGCTAAGGTATAACAAAGCAAAGGATTTCGATAACACCAATCCTCGAAAAACCTAATGGGTACAAATTTATCTCGTACTAAGGCATGACAAATTTTTATGATTAATTTTTCAAGCCGAAAAAGGGGAAAAGCCATTCTTTTGAGGCCATATCGGCCTAATTCAAGAACCTAAGGGCCATTTTATTTTTTGAGAAATCGTCCTTACTCAACTAAAACCTAAGGGTCACTCTACTTCGAGTTCGAGCAAGTACTCACTCGATTTTAAAGACTACACTGGTCCGACTTCAGTCTAGTTGCCTAAAGTCCCAAACTTGTGAGCAAATTCTCCATAAGGCATGAATGAAATAGACCCGCTCTTGCTGCCATCATCATCATCATCATCNAAACTTGTGAGCAAAATCTCCATAAGGCATGAAGGCATGAATGAAATAGAATTTTCACGAAACAGGAAATAGAATAAAGACAAGTCAAAGAGAAAAAAGATCTTTTATCTATACGAAACTATTTACAAGGACCGATCAGGGTCCCGCACAAAAATTCAAAAAAGAAAAAACCTGAAGATTTGTAAAAGGGAAGAACTTAAGAGATGTAAATGCTTTGGAGATTAGAAGGAAGTGAAAGTAAAGTTTGAATCAATGAGGAAGAGGTTTATTTATTGGATTCACGGCGACGGTTCAAAAGCACTAGTGGCCGACCACCAACTGACTCTCATTAATGACTTGGGGAACTGCACCGACGGAACGTTTCGGTCACTCCCGCCGCTTAAGTCACGAGGATGACGTCATGACAGGTCGAGGTAGAAAATCGAAGGTTCAATTCATTTCTTGTCATTTCACTCCAAAAAATGAGGGGACTATCTGTATACGGTTAAAATCGAGCCCACCCGATTTTTCTATTTGACCGAGACCGAGAAGTTACATCGAAGGATGACCTCGTGTTGCGACCAAACACACTCACGCAAGTATACGCGGTCGTTAAGTAATAAAGTGACTAAAA
>AWOL01S0102044.1:10559-28943 GCA_000715115.1 Nicotiana otophora
CATTACCAAGCTCGAGTCCAAATCGAACTCTGATACGAAGCAGTGTTATCGAGCTTAAGAGCCAGAGACCGACCAATACCGAGCCCGAATCAATACCGGGCCCCGAATCAATATCTAGCTCGAGTTAATATCGAGCTCTGAATTTGGAGATCGATCAATATCAAGTCCAATCAAGATCGAGCTCATAGACAAGAGCTGTTACAACCGCACTAAGGGAGAAAATCTCGGCGGGGATTAGGGAAAAGCTGATTTATCATGGGTTCCCCACTATGTATTTTTAATTATATCTAAAGTAGGATCCCTCCAATATAAGAGGGATGGATATATTTCTGTAAAGGAGGGGGAGGAAGGCAGTGATATGAAATATAGCTCAGATACTGTTGATACACTCCCATTCTGGGAGATTATCCCTTTGAGCTTTATACATTGATTCTTCTTGCTTATTCATAAATCATTCCCCTTTTTAACTTTGTTTGTATTTCATTGTTTATGGTCAATATTCAACATTTCTACCCACTTTTACGATTTGTGTCAAGTTATACTACGTACCCTTAGAACTACGTATAAATTCAACTCTATCCGTTTTTCGGGTAAACAGTTCGGCACCCATCGTTGGGCTAAGGATAACAGTGGTTGCTTGGTACGAATCTCTATAAAACACACCATTTTATACTTGCTCTTGGAAGTATCTTTGATTTCAGGTTGAAAACGACGAATTCTCAATTAATGGCCCTACCTATCGACAACGAAGCTGGCCTTCAAGATGAGAACAATAACTCAACCACCGGGGGTGGAAGGCCACTCGTCGATCCCGTTGGAGCTCGGGTCGAACAGCCAATAGACGTCAATTCACATGCGGCCATCGAGGCGAACCAACGTTCCGACCCTTAAAATAACATTCATGGTGGAACTCAGTCTGCAACTTGAAATACCCAAAATGCTGAGGAAAACGAAATCAGCTTGCATATGATCTTCGAGATGTTGCAAGCTCAACAAGTAGCAAAAGCCCAGTTGCATAGCCAAACCCAGGCACCGATAAAACTCGAGCCCAGTCCATCCCAAGAAGTCACCCACAAAACGGGGTCAGCTATAGTAAGGTCAAATGAGTAAGAATCGGGAACTGATCCCGAAATTGTTAAGATGTTCAAAGAACTAACAAAACAAATAGAGTCAGTAGAAAGGAGGATCGAGGCAAACAACAAAAAAATAAAAACATATAACTCGAGGGTTGATCAGATCCCGGGGGCACCACCGATATTGAAGGGCTTAGATTCCAAAAAATTCATACAAAAGCCTTTCCCGCCGAGCGCGGCTCCTAAACTGATCCCAAAGAAGTTTTGCATGCCCGAGATTCCTAAATATAACGGAACGACCGACCCTAATGAGCATGTCACTTCTTGCACATGTACCATCAAAGGGAACGATCTAGAGGACGATGAGATCAAATCTGTATTATTTGAAAAAATTTGGTGAAACCCTGTCAAAGGGAGCAATGATATGGTATCATAATTTAATGTCTAACTCTAACGATTCTTTTGCTATGCTTGCATATTCTTTTGTAAAAGCACATGCTGGGGCCATAAAGGTCGAAATAAGGAAGTCGCACCTATTCAAGGTAAGACAATAGGATAACGAGATGCTAAGAGAATTCGTATCTCATTTCCAAATGGAACGAATGGATCTACCACCAGTCACAGATGATTGGGTTGTTCAAGCTTTCACTCAAGGTCTAAACGAACGAAGCTTGATGTCTTCACGGAGGCTGAAGCATAACTTGATCGAGTACCCAACTATTACTTGGGCCGATGTGCACAATCAGTATCAATCCAAAATAAGAGTCGAAGATGACCAGTTGGGTTTTGGGTCCGATACTAAAAGGGATATCGACCGAGAACCAAGGGCAAACAAGGATCGATATCGGCCATATAACAGAGATCGTAGGGGTAGTAAACCTTCACGCAACCCCGTACGAGGTAAAAAGAGAAATGATTGAGGCCAAGGGTCTCGGGGGCTGATGAACAGGAATGGGTTCGACAGGCATACCTGACCCAGGCATATCTTAGTGTCGTCTATCGGACACATCAAAGATACTAAATGGCCTCGACCTATGCAGACGGATCCTGCCCAGAGGAATCCCAATCAAATGTGTGAATATCATGGCACCCATGGCCACAGAACGAAAGATTACAGGAAATTAAGAGAGGAGGTAGCCTGGTTATTCCATAAAGGGCATGTTCGAGAATTTTTAAGTGACTGGGCCAAAAATCATTTCAAAGACAGGGATTTCAACAGACGGAACGAACAAGAAGAGCCACAACACATCATCCACATGATCATCGGTGGGATCGATACTCCTCAGGGGCCGGTGCTTAAACGCACTAAGATGTCGGTTATAAGAGAAAAACAATCTTGAACTCAAGATTACGCACCCATAGAAACCCTGTCCTTTAATGATGAAGATACAGAAGGAGTCATGCAACCTCACAACGACACACTGGTAATATTTGTACTTATAAATAAAACTAAGGTTAAATGTGTGTTAATTAATCCAGGTAGCTCGGCCAACATTATTGGATCGAAAGTCGTAGAGCAGCTCGGCCTACAGAACTAGGTCATACCCGTAACCCTGGTTCTAAACGAATTCAATATGGCATGTGAAACTACCAAAGGTGAGATAATTCTGCCAATAAACGTGGGCGGAACAATCCAAGAAACGAAGTTTCACGTAATTGAAGGTGATATGAGGTGCAACGCCCTTTTTGGAAGGCCGTGGATCCACAATATGAGAGTTGTACCTTCGACCCTCCACCAGGTTCTGAAATTCCCAACATCGGAGCGAGTCAAAATAGTTTACAGAGAACAACCGGCCACAAGAGAAATGTTTGTCATCGAAGAAGCAACTTTAATATCTTCACTATCATCGGCCAAAGGATCGGGTTCGAAGGAAGAACGGAATACCAAATAGCAATCACAAACGTCAACTCCGACCCAATTAGAGAATCGGAAGACTGACGAAGATGATAAACATGGGATCCCTCGATCCTTCGTGGTCCACGATGATTCCAACGCTACTCCATCTACGGTCAAAGAACTGGAGCAAGTCATACTAATCGAATATCTTCCCGAACGAAAGGTATACCTGAGCACGGGGTTAGATCCCAAGCTCAGGAAAAAGCTTATTCAATTTCTTATAGCTAACATAGACTATTTCACTTGGTCCCATCTTGACATGACAGGGATCCCACCAGGAATCACCACTCATAAGCTAAGCTTGGACCCAAAGTTCCACTCGGTAGAAAACAAAAGCCCCCAGTCCGAGGTCAAACATGCCCTCATCAAAGATGAGGCAACCAAACTTCTTAAAATAGGGTCCATTCGGGAAGTAAAATACCCCGAATGGCTAGCAAATGTGGTGATAGTCCCTAAAAAGGGGAACAAGCTTAGAATGTGTATAGATTATAAAGACCTGAATAAAGCATGCCCTAAGGACTCTTTTCCTTTGCCTAATATCGATCGTATGATCAATGCCACGGCCGGCCACGAGACTCTCAGTTTTCTCGATGTGTATAGAACCCGGTGGATCAGGAAAAGACCTCATTTATCACTAAGTAAAGGACTTATTGTTATAATGTAATGCCATTCGGTCTAAACACTGTTGGTGCAACTTATCAACGCCTAGTAAATCGAATGTTCGAAAAGCAAATAGGAAAATCAATGGAGGTTTATATTGATGACATGTTGGATAAATCCCTGCGAGCAGAGGACCACTTAAAGCATTTGCAGGAAACTTTCGACATACTAAGGGAATACAACATGAAGCTTAATCCCGAAAAATATGTATTTGGGGTCGGCTTGGGCAAGTTTCTCGATTTCATGGTGTCCGAACGAGGAATCGAGATTAACCCCGATAAAATCAAAGCAATCGAGGACATCACGGTGGTAGAAAATGTAAATGCCGTACAAAGGCTAATGAGACGGATAGCCTCCCTGGGACGATTCATTTCGAGATCCTCTGATAGGAGTTACCAGTTTTTCTCTCTGCTTAAAAAGAAAAGCAATTTTGCACGGACTCCGGAATGTCAGCAGGCTTTGGAAGAGCTAAAGGGGTATCTATCGAGCCCTCCATTGCTTCATACCCCGAAGGCAAATGAACAGCTATACTTGTATCTAGCTGTCTTAGAGGTAGCGGTAAGTGAAGTCCTAATTCGAGAAGAACGAGGTACACAATTCCCTATTTATTATGTCAGTCGAACTCTAGGCGAGGCCGAAACTAGATACCCACACTTAGAAAAATTAGCGCTTGCTTTGATAAGTGCCTCTAGGAAATTAAAACCATATTTCCAGTGCCATCCGATCCATGTTGTAACAACCTATCCTCTACGAAATATTTTACACAAACCTGAGCTTTCGGGTCGATTGGCCAAATGGGCCATAGAGATCGGTTGGTACGACATCGAGTATCAACCTCGAACCGCTATCAAGTCTCAAATCTTAGCGGACTTCGTGGCTAAACTTATGTCGGCCTTCGTACCTGAGATTGAAAAAGAATTATTGATAAAATTGGGTACCTCTTCGGGAA
Organism: Nicotiana otophora; assembly: GCA_000715115.1. Lineage (NCBI taxonomy): Eukaryota > Viridiplantae > Streptophyta > Magnoliopsida > Solanales > Solanaceae > Nicotiana > Nicotiana otophora. The sequence continues at coordinate 15,139 of AWOL01S0102044.1, forward strand.
TCTGGACCCTCTTTACGAAAGGTGCCTCAAACGCAAAATGGTCCGGACTGGGCATCGTACTAAAATCGCCCACAGGCAATATAGTTAGACAGTCTATAAAAACTAAAACATTGACTAACAATGAGGCCGAGTTTGAGGCTGTGATTGCAGGTCTCGAACTAGCTAGAAGTTGGGAGTCGAGGTCGTGGAGGCTATATGTGATTCCCTCCTCATGGTAAATCAAGTCAACGGGACTTTTGAAGTCCGGGAAGATCGAATGCAGAGGTACTTAGATAAATTTAAAGTGATTCTACATATATTTAAGGAATGGACTTTGTAACATGTACTTCGAGAGCAGAATATTGAGGCCGACGCTCTTGCAAACTTAGGGTCGTTGGTCGAGGACGACGAACTCAACTCGGGGACTGTCATGCAACTTATGAAATCGGTAATCTAGGAAGGTCATGCTGAGATAAACTCTACAAGTCTAACCTGGGATTGGAGAAACAAATATATAGAGTACTTCAAAAGTGGGAAACTTCCATGGGATCTAAAGGAATCGAGAACTCTAAGCACAAAAGCTGCTCGATTCACCTTATCCAATGATGGAACGCTGTTTAGAAAGACGTTCGAGGGTCCACTAGCAATATGTTTGGGACCAGGAGATACCGAATACATCCTACGTGAGATTCATGAGGGCACTTATGGGAATCATTCTGGTGCCGATTCATTAATCCAGAAAATAGTCAGAGCAGGATATTAGTGGGTCGGTATGGATAAAGATGCAAGGGAGTTCGTTCAAAAATGTGACAAATGTCAAAGACATGCGCCCATGATTCATTAACCCAAGGAACTTCTCCACTCGGTCCTAGCTCCTTGGCCTTTCATGAAATGGGAAATGGATATCGTCGGCCCCCTCCCATCGGCCCCAGGTAAGGCTTAGTTTATTTTATTTATGACTGATTATTTCTCTAAATGGGTTGAAGCACATGCTTTTGAGAAAGTCAGAGAAAAGGAGGTAATAGACTTCATTTGGGACCATATCATATGTCGGTTCGGGATGCCATCCGAGATTGTATGTGACTATGGAAAGCAATTCATCGGAAGCAAAGTAACCAAATTTCTCGAAGACCACAAAATTAAAAGGATCCTATCAACACCTTATCATCCCAGCGGAAACGGACAGGTCGAATCGACCAACAAAACCATCATCCAAAATCTTAAGAAAAGATTAACTGATGCTAAAGGAAAATGGAGAGAAATACTACCCAAAGTCCTATGGGCATACCGCACAATATCGAAATCGAGTACCGGAGCGACACCATTCTCGTTGGTTTATGGCGCCGAAGCTCTTATCCCGATTGAAGTCAGAGAACCTAGCATCAGGTTTCGATATGCAACAAATGAGTCAAATAACGAGATGATGAAGACGAGCCTGGAATTATTGGACGAAAAACAGCGGATCGAAAGGTATTACAATCGAAGAACCAATCTTCGATATTTTAAAATCGGAGACTTGGTGCTAAGGAAAGTCACCCTCAACACCCAAAATCTAAATGAAGGAAAACTAGGTCCGAATTGGGAAGCACCGTATTAGGTTCTCGAAATCGTCAGAAAAGGATCCTACAAGCTCGCTATAATAAACGGCAAACCACTACCAAGAAATTGGAACATGTCGCACCTAAAATGATACTACTGTTAAGGTACGACCCTCCTATGTTTATTTATATCTCAAAATTAACCCTTGCAAGTGATCGATCAGAAACAAGGATAGGCTATTTAACTCAAAGCCTTTAGGCCTGAAAGCATGCATTGCACTCTTTTTCTCTTAGACCGGTTTTGTCCCAAATGGGTTTTTCGGCAAGGTTTTTAATGAGGCAACCATTGGTCGTGCTAACTTAGAACAATTCAACAGTATCTGGGGCCTCTTTACAATCAACTTTGAATACTGGGGGGAATTACCCTCGAATATATCAAGTTCGATTATCAAGTTCAATGCAAGAAAGTTACTTCATGACAACAGGGTTTCGATAGGAAAAATTTGTAAGAGCCAAATGGTCAAAACGACCATGCTCGTGTAGTTTACTCAATCCCTGGTACAAAACATGAACACATGTATAACGGCATAAAGAGAAATTTTCTTCTTTACTGATATCTCATATCTCAGAATCCATCCTTTATTCTGTGATCTATTATGCAAACAGGCTTAAGGGCCGACTATTACCCCATAAATCGGGGACTGCCAACCGAATAATCAACTAGATCAAGTCCCACTAAGCCTACAGGATACATCACTTCGAGTTCAAGAAAACACTCACTCGACTACTAAGCCTACGGGCTACTCTTATTTCGAGTTCAAGCAATCACACACTCGACCACTAAGCCTACGAGCTACATTACTTCGAGTTCGAGCAAGCACTCACTCGACTACTAAGCCTAAGGGCTAACATTACTTCGAGTTCTAGCAAGCACTCACTCGACTACTAAGCCTACGGGCTACTCTTATTTCGAGTTCGAGTAATCACTCACTCGACCACTATTTCGAGTTCGAGCAATCACTCACTCGACCACTAAGCCTACGGTCTACATTACTTCGAGTTCGAGCAAGCACTCACTCGACTACTAAGCGTAAGGGCTAACATTACTTCGGGTTTGAACAGTCACTCACTCGACTATTAAGCCTAAGGGCTACGTCATTTCGAGTTCGAGCAATCACTCACTCGACTACTAAGCCTAAGGGCTAATCTTATTTCGAGTTTGAGCAATCACTTACTCGACTATTAAAAGATTACGGGCTACGTTACTTCGGGTTCGAACAATCACTCACTCGACCACTAAGCCTACGGGCTACATTACTTCGAGTTCGAGCAAGCACTCAATCAACTACTAAGCCTAAGGGCTAACATTACGTCGGGTTCGAGCAGTCACTCACTCGACTATTAAGCCTAAGGGCTACGTCATTTCGAGTTCGAGAAATCACTCACTCGACTACTAAGCCTAAGGGATAATCTTATTTCGAGTTCGAGCAATCACTCACTCGACTATTAAAAGCCTATGGGCTACGTTACTTCGGGTTCGAATAATCACTCACTCAATTATTAAGCCAAAGAGCCCACGGACTACATTACTTCGAGTTTGACAAATCACATACTCGGATATAAAGACTTCAAAATACGGCTTCGATCAAATTTCCTAAATCCTCGAATTTATGAAAACTTTCATAAGGCATGAATGAAATAGAGTTTTCATAACGCATGACTGAAACAAAGTTTTCCCAAGGCAGAATATGAAACAAAGACAATTCGGGAAAGGAAAAGATCTTCATATATATGAGTATTTACAAGGTACGATCAGGACCCTACACAAAAAAGATCAAAAACAAAAAAAAACCTAAGGTTCCGGATTATCTCCGGGAGCAGCCTCTTCTCCATTGAGCTCCTCCCCGCTCTCAGACCCTCTCTTGCTCTCATCATCATCATCATCATCATCGGAAGCCAGGGCTCTAGCTTCAGCTTTAAGTTCTTTAGCCTTTTTTATCTCTTCGGTGAGATCGAAGCCTTGAGCATGGATTTCCTCAAAGGTCTCCCTTCGAGATTGGCATTTGGCGAGTTTAGCAACCCAGTATGCTCGAGTTTGAGCAGTCCCAGCTGCCTTTCTCGCTTGTACTTGAGCGGCTTCGGCATCGGCCTGATAGACAGCCATGAATGCATCCGCCTCAGCTTTTGCTTTTTCAGCTTCAGATTTGGCCTTGGCAAGTTCGGAAGTCAACCGAGCTTAAAGCTCCTCTATTTTTCTTGCTTGAACTGAGCTCCTCTCCTTTATGCCTTGAAGTTGACTTTTGGCCGATGATAATTGGGCTCGAATGGCCTCTTTCTCTGCAACAAGGCGATCCATACCTTCTTTCCACCCCAAGGTCTCTACCTTTATTATATCAACCTCCTCACGAAGCTGCCCGATCATCTCGATCATGTGTTGCAGCTGTGAGATCAAAATATTAGCCTTCAGTCCTGAATCGAGCCCATGGGTTTTTTAAATTTTATTACCTGCTCAGTTAGATCGGTCTGATCTTGGTGAGCCTTGGTCAACTCGGCTAGGAGGTCCTTGATCTCCTCTTCTCTTTCCTCAAAACGAAGCCTGAGGGCATTTCTCTCTTTCGTGAGCCTTTGGAGGTCGGCCTCGTACCGACTAATCTCAGCTCGGGATTGAGAACATGCTTCCCGATGAAGCGTTGAGGCCTACGTAGAAAGAAAAGAAGTTATAAGAGGAAAACAAACACAGAGATAATACTAACCAAAGAGAGTTAAGGCTTGCCTAATTTAGAGCTCACTGCACTTTGTTAAAAAGGCCTAATGCCTCACCTGAGTCCTTCCTCGAGACTTCCAAATCGCTAAGGCTGGTAGCATCTTTGACCCTAGTAAAATAATCATGAAAGGGATCCTCCCTTCCGTGGCCTCCTTCAATAGAAAGGGTCTTCAAGTCCCGAGCCTCTCAAATTATTTCCTCGAAAAACGAGGGGAGCAGCGGGGAACCTCCAATTTCTATCGCCCCAAGTGAATCACTTGGGGTGTTCTCTCCATCTCGATGGGCCTCGAGACTAGCCCCCATAGTTGTACCCACCATTGGCTCATTATGGCAGGAGGTAGCCTCGATCCTCGATGACTCGGGGACTTCGACCAGTTTTCTTGCCGAGATTCCCCAATCACAAAATTGAATCTGTGCGGCCATCATTGATTCAGTAGCCTTTGGAGCCTCGGCGCTCATTGTCACTCGGGACATCAGCCCGGTGTCATCATCTTCTACTTCGTCTTCATCCCTTAGGCGCCGAACTGATTCTTCGGTCAGAGGGATGCTATTTTTCCTCGGCTTACGAGCCGTCTTCGTCTTAAGTATTGGGTCCTCGGAGGTAGAGGCCCTTTTTCTTTTGTTGTCCTTCGGCGGTTTTGGAACCGGGGCCAATGTCTTTTTCTCGCCAGACGGGGGCCTCATAACCGCATCTTTTCCCAAGCCTACACACAAAATGATTGATTATCAGTATAAGAAAAATATTTTGTTCGAACCATCAAAGACATGGGAAAGAGGCTTACCATGGTTTTTGTCCTCCCATCGGCCCTTTGATAAATCGCGCCACAAGCGCTCGGCATATGTAGAGGTTGAAGCCAGGTCCCGTACCCAGCTCTTAAGGTCAAGAACTGTACCGGGCATCCAAGCAACCGCTGCATCACAAAAAAGATATCGATGAGAAAGAAACGAAGGAACAAGACAATAGGAGCTAACAGTAGAATTATACATACGCTTCATGTTCCATTCTTCGGAAATGGCATCTTCTCTACCGGGATTAGGTCTGAAGTCTTCACTCGAACGAACCTGCCCATCCAGCCCCGGTCTTTGTCCTCGTCTATACTCGAGAATATCACTTTGGTAGCCCGGCGCTGGAGTTTTATTAACCTACCACGATAGAGGTAGGGGCTGTACAATCTAATGAGGTGGTCGAGGGTGAAAGGCATCCCCTTGACTTTGTTCACAAAGAAGCAGATCAGAATAACGTTCCGCCAAAAAGAAGGGTGGATTTTGGCCTAGAGTTACTTGGTATTGGCAGCAAAAATTGATGACAACAGGGTCGAGGGGGCCCAATGTGAAAGGGTAAGTATACACACTTAGAAAACCTTGCACATGAGTAGTAATATCTTCTTCGGGAGCCAGGATTATCACTTCTATGTCCTCCCAATTGCAATCTTTCCTTAACTGTTTAAGATGGCTCTCGGTTATCGAGCACATATATCTTGATACTGGCTCGCATCGACCGGGGACCGGCGAAGCTTTGTCGATCTTAAAATAGGAGGTAAGAACACACACCCCGGGAACACACTCCTTGGGTCGTGGCTCCACCGGTGTTTTGTCGCCGGCGGGCCGCAAAGAAGAAGCTTTTTCTTTCTGAGGAACGATTTTTGATGTTTTCGCCATTAGGATCTGAAGATTGAAGATAGAGGAAGATAACAAGATTTGGTGTTCTAAAAGAGGGATTTTACAGTGAAAATCACAAGTTTACACATGAAGAACTCAGAAGATGCGAAAGGGAACTTAGAATATTTGGAGATGTAAAACTAAAAAATGGTAAAATAATAAAGGGGGCTATTTATAGATTGGGCAATGGCGGTTCAATATCAGCAGTGGCCGACCATCGCCTGGCACAGATTTAATGCCTTGGTAAACTGAACCGACGGGAAATCTATCACATACGTCATGGTCGGGCTCGATGAAAATGTCAGTGTGTATCTAATCATGCCATCGGAAAATCATGTCGTTGTTTGCCGCATCCTTCCCGAGAAACGAGGGGACTATCTGTATACGGTTAAAATAGTTTTTGACCTTCGTACGATTGGTCAAGATGGGAACTTAATGGACCAAAGAGCGTCTTCATAATATCGAGATGAGGTCTGAAGCAAGGTTACCGAACTTTGAGTTTCAGGGACCGATCAAATACCGAGCTCAAAGTCATTACCATGCTCAAGTCCAAATCGAACTCTGATACGAAGCGGTGTTATCGAGCTTAAGAGCCAGAGACTGGCCAATACCGAGTCCGAATCAATATCGGGCCCCGAATCAATATCTAGCTCGAGTCAATATAGAGCTCTGAATTTGGAGATCGATCAATATCAACTCCAATCAAGATCGAGCTCATAGGCAAGAGCCGTTACAGCCGTACTAAGGGAGAGAATCTCGGCGGGGATTAGGAAAAAACTGATTTATCATGGATTTTCCATTATGTATGTTTAATTATATCTAGAGTATGATCCCTCCACTATAAGAGGGATGGCTATATTTCTGTAAAGGAAGGGGAGGAAGGCAGTGATATAAAATATAACTCAGATACTGTTGATACACTCCCATTCTGGGAGATTATCCCTTTGAGCTTTATACATTAATTCCTCTTGCTTATTCATAAATGATTTCTCTTTTTAACTTTGTTTGTATTTCATTGTTTATGGTCAATATTCAACATTTCTACCCACTTTTACGATTTATGTCATGTTATACCACGTACCCTTAGAACTACGTATAAATTCAACTCTATCCGTTTTTCGGGTAAACATACAATTATCAGCATTTTGCAAAAGAAAAGGGTCATTTTTCATTCATTTTGAAGATGGAAGCTTGTGAAAAAGTTCAAAACGAACTTTGGCTACACGCTACTAGGGATTTTAACAACGAGATCCAAGATAATACAAGAATTTCGCATATGGGATTGGAATTTACGGCCTAAAAGTAAGTCTTGAACCCCCTTTGCTACTACAATAAAGCGTCTCTTGTGTTAAGGGGATTCGAAAGTGTTTATATATATATATATATATATATATACGCGCGCGCACGACACAAATATGTTTCTGCCCTACTTTGTGCAGTGTAGCTTGGACGTTCTTCCATGCTGAAACGGTTTTAGAGAAAACTCAATTCTAATAGCTCTATCTTAACTCTAGCATAAAACATATAGTAGTACTTCTAATTAACAATACAAGACTAAGCTTGAAGTAAACATTCTTTATATTTTAAAAAACAAAAAAACAAGGCTGAGCGTTATACCTGGTTGCTCATTATAACTTGTATATATAGCTTCAGTCTTGAAGAAACCTCAAACCATGAATTCAACTAAATGTTTACTCATAAAATGATATAGTTGAAATTATAGCGTGGTTTATAGACAAGCGAATCAATTTGATCTCAAAATGATAAATCAATTAAATAAAATGCAAGACGTAGCGTTGAAATCGAGATAAAATAGCAGACTACTTGGTTCCGGAAGCAAGGCTTCCAAAGGCAGCAATAAGAATAACGTTAGACAGAAAACAAGCAGTAAAGAGAACAAGTACAATATTGATGATGCATTGTGCATGGAGTTATTTATCATACACTCCCTTTAAAGAGAGTGTATTTTCTTCTTATCTTTCTCCGAATCCAGCGGCTTCAGATAATTGGCGAGTTCCACCAGCCGGGACATCAGGTGGCACTCCGTGGATACCGAGAGGGAGACACTCCTCCTCCCTTGGGGATCTGCAGAGGAGGGCAAGTAGTTGTGCCCCAAATTCCCGTGGTCATGGGATTGGGGAGGAGGGAGATCCTCCTCTCGGGCGTCTGCGGCTGGTGGGGGAGACGTAGCAATTGCTGGTGATGAAGGTATGGCCGGCATGGAAGGAGATGAAGTTGATGGTGTTGTTGGTTGAGAAGCAGTCGCGGCAGGGGCAGTGCTGATTGCTCACTAACGGAAGGCAAAAGAGGCCAGGTACTCAACTTCATAGTACCGGAAGCAGCGACTGGGACTGCGAAACGAGAATCAACATTCTCCACTAAGTCAAACTCTCCCTAGAGCGCTCGGACATCGCCTTCGGTTGGGTTTCTAAGCTCTCCAGATTGAGCATTCTATTGAGCTAATAAAGATGATTATCTCCTTCGAAGAGAAGCCTCTTCATCACTAGCTTCCCCGTCATCGTCAATAACCACAATGGTTGTTGTTGGCTCGGGCGCAGCTTTATTCACTTTCTTATTTTTACCCTCGGCCGAGGAAGAACGTCGCCTTTTTGGTTGCTTGTTCTCTGGCATGAGACTCCAATAAGAAGCACCTACACCGGAAACAGACCCAAGGGCACCTGTTCGGGTGAAAGCCTCCTTCAACAACCTCGCAGCCTCTACAAGATTGACCAAAACATCATCCTCGAGGATGGAGATAGAACCCTAAGGGAGACCTGAATCAAACAAAAAGGTAAGGTTAGCCAATTTTCTTATGTGCAAAGATAGAATGAGGGCAAAATGAGTTTACCCTGGTTCTTGGCCCTCCACCCGTACTTGGGGGCCAACTCTTTCCACTGGCGGGTCTCAGGCGTGGTGGTGTCTAGAATCTTCTGCACCCACCGGTCCAGACCTTCGATGCTTGGTGGTGTCAACCGAATTGCTGAAATAACGAAAGAAGAAGGTTTAACAATGACATGAAACAACCAATATTTTTGGAGAAAAAGATAAATTGTGAACTTACATGGACGAGTCCAGGATTCAGGCAAAGACGGAGTTATAACCGGGATGATATCCCTGGTGGCAATAACGACAAACTGCTCCATCCACCCACGGTCATTCATGCTTATAAGCAAAGCATGGTGGCCATGCTTGCTGAAATTTATTACTCCCCCATGAAAGATCTTGGGGGAGTAGAGGTTCATCATATGAGCTAAGGTGAGGGGCTTCTTCATTTCCTGGAACAGCCGCCGAAGACAGGCCACCGTTCGCCACACCGAAGGGCCCACCTATTCCAAACAAACCTGGTACTGGTGGCACAGCTCCAAAATCACGGGGTCAATTCCCCCGCTCAAAGAAAACAGATCCAAAGTGAAGGGATACGTGTAAACATACGTAAAACCCTTCTTAGTGAAGGTCACTCGCTCCACCAGATCGAGAGAAATGATGTTTAAGGCATGGCAGTCATAGTCCTCCTTCACAGCAGGAATACTGGAAAGGCGAATAGAAGAAGATAATTTGCCAACAACCCAAGTGCGAGGGTTTGAAATAGGGAACTTCTCTTCGAAGTCCTTGGTTGTATTGAGATGTTTGGAGATGATGGTGCTCACCGTAGTAGGGTCAGCATCAACATCGACCTCTTTGTCTTTGCTCCTCTTCGGGCCCCCACCGAAGAGAAGACCTGAGTTCTTGGAAGAATTAGTGAAAGAAGCCATAATCAGTAGAAGATGATAAGAGTTTTTTGAAGAAGATCAAAGAAAGATGAAAGCAGAAAACAGTTGAATGCAAAGAATTTGAGAAGGTTTATGAAACTGTTAATTGTAAAATAAGAAGAATAAGGCGTATAAGTAAAGGAATAGGCGGCTAAAATTATGGCCATGATTACCTCGAGAACCGGCAAAAATATTACTAAATCGTGAAGTAACACGTGTTTGGGGTATTAAATGCGAAGAAACGTGCATCTTATCAAGCGTCACAAACTTTTCAGAAGGGTTCAAAATATTGCACATCAAGAAAGGAATCTTCACCAATACCGAGGACAATTGATGAATATGTAACGGGAAGAAGATTCCCGTCAAGATGTGCCACCGGAAAGTAGGGGGACTATCTGTATAGGGTAAAATTGGTCTATATTAAATGCTCGAATGACAAAGTGACACGTGAAACCGGAAGCAAAAGGAAGATGAAGCAAGTGGAAACCAAGACCGAGGACAACGGCTTCGGTTGGCACCGGGTAGATCCTGAAGGGAACATTATCAATGGGAGCAAACAAATATTTATCACCAGATGACATTCAATGAAGAATATTCCTTAGTATAAAATATGCAGCCGTTGCAGAGAATTTTGGCATTCATGACCTACCGTTATTCATCAATGGCTCCCATTTTTGTCATTTAAGAGGGGATTAATCCTAGGACCTTGTTCCCTAGGTATAACTATAAATAGTTGCTTCAACAACCATTGTAACATACAAAAATTCTGACAAACTTATGTTATACACTATTCCAAGCTAAATAGTAATACTTTATTTTATTTTATTCCAAGTTGTCTGCTATTTTATCTCGATTTCAATGCTAAGTCTTGTATTTTATTTAATTTATTTATCATTTTGGGATCAAATCGATTCGCTTGTCTATAAACCACGTTATAAATTTAAATGTGCCGTTTTACAGGTAAACAATGTACAATGCAGCAGCGGTATTGTATTTGTTCTCTTTACTGTTTTTTTGTTCTTGACTTGCTATGACAGGGTTTCTAACTTCGGTATTTGATTCGCATGCCAACTTTCTTGCTTCTGAGGGCCTTCAAAAATTGATCCTCAATAAATAGGGACTTAAGTCCGAGCGGGATAAACTATTGGCCGAGAGGGACCAACTCACCGTACGCCTCTCGGTATTATAAGCGAAGGCCGCTGAAACGAGTGATCTCAAGGCCCGACTGCAGCTTCGCGAGCAGGAAGAAGTGGCCCTTAATCACGAATCTTCTTAATTAAATGTTCAATTCCAAGAAGCTAAGGCTAAGTTCAATATGATGTGCTTGCTGCTGTCGAGCGCGAGACTACCTCCATTGAGCGAGTGAATAACTTGGAGGCAGCCTTAAATTCCAAGGCTAAGAGGCTGCCGCTGCCGAAGAGAAGTGTGCCCGGATGGAGGATAGGTATAAGAAGATTATGGAACATAATAAGGTACATATAACCACTATCCATGATCTTGATCTTAGCCTTAGCGCCATAAGATCCGAGCGGGGTGGCCTTTTGACTGAGGTTGATCAGCTTAAATCAGAACTTCAGTGCCAAGGGGATTTCCTCATCATTGAAAAACACAGTTTATGTATCCTATGAGGAGGAAAACCTTGGGAGAGGCCAAAGCGGGCGTCATTGATATTGACGATGAGATCGCCAAGGCCCTAGCGCTGGAGTTAACTGCTCCAGGACGCCTTCCGGCTCAGCCTGATGCAACTGACTCTTCTAGTTCTGGTTCTGAGTGCTCAGGAACCGAGGAGGAACTTGAAGATAATAACGATGAAGGCCAAGATCCTGAGCTGGCGGAAGATCCCCTTACTTCTCCCAGGGGCGCTGATGCTTCTCTTCCCTCGAGTTCTAGTGGCTACGTAGTTTAGCTTTTTCATTCTTTTACTTTGTTGTTTTCCTTTTGTATTTTTCTACTTATGATTCTTGGCACGTTTGATAAATAAAAAGTTCTTCTTGTTTAAGCATTGCATAAAGTTTATTCTTTTTGCGTCGAATTAGGCAAGGCTTTGAGTGTATTTTCCCCGATAGCATTTGGATTCTAGGCATACACTTTTCCAGAACCAACCCTCTACTGTGAGGGTTTTATGAGAGGGGGACCTCTTATGTTTACGGTGCTATTGAAGAGGACGCCTCCTGTTCTTTCCGACGCAAGCATTTAAAGTACTTAGTTAACTTTCAAATGATAAAATCAATTCATCATTTGGACAAGAAACAAGATAAAAATAAAAGGAATTTATTTGTTCCTTCTATCTTCAAAAGTACATAAGCATTTATTTGCTGAAAGAAAAGAAATTGCCATTTCATGTGGCTAATTTATACAACTTGTTTCTACGGGGCTGGTTGTGCAGTCCCGATGAGAAATGTTTGTTCCCTAGTCTCATAGTCCTGGTTTTAGTGACAATTAGGTTACCGTATTCTCATACTGTCCCCACCGTCCCCCCCCCCCCCCCCGGTGTTCGAATGCAAAAAATGCGAATTGGAACGCTGGAAGTCTTGCTCCTTTGAGGGAAAAACATACTAGTGAATGGTTGGATAGTCTTTTCTTCGATAGGAAGCTTCATTTCCTGTTAGGAACTTTGCTATTGAGCCAAAGATTATCTAAACACCCCCTAGTGGCTTGTAGGGAAAACACTTGAACACGGTTGAATAGCATTTGGTGCGATATCATGTTTTGCTTCCCATTAGGAATTTTTCACCGAGCCAAAGACTATTTAACCATCCCGTAGTGGTTTGTTATTTCAATGCCTTCTCATTTAAAGGTCTTATCTTTGCTGATGATGTTTTCTTCGTAGTATGCTTTCTGTTGCTGCTTCGTCAAAAACCATTCCAGGAAAACCCAATTGGGACAAACACTGTGCGAAGGGAAAAAAAGTGTAGCACATACTTTCAGTATAAGTGATGCCCATCAGCAATAATACATTTTGAGGTGAGCCACATTCCAGTTGCTCGGCAATTTGACTTTGTCTTGGTTTTCTAGTTCATATGACCCTTTCCCGGTGAAAGCTGAAACCCGATAGGGGCCTTCCCACGTTGGATTCAGCCTTCCCGCGTTGAGCTCCCGGTGTTTTGAGCCACTTTCCTCAAAACCAAGTCTCCCATTTTTAAATAATGGAGATTGGCCTTTCAGTTATAGTACCTTTCCATTCTTTGTTTCTAGGCCATCATCTTTATGTGCACCAAGTCCCTGCGTTCATCAAGCATCTCCAATTTGACCAGCAATGCTTCGTTGTTTGTTTCTTTGTCCGCCCAGAAGTACCGCAAGGTCAGTTTTCCTATTTCCACCGGGATCAGAGCTTCTGCACCATATATGAGAGATAAATGTGTCTCTCCCGTGCTTGACTTGGTCATCGTCCAGTATTCCCACAGCACTCCCGATAACTCTTCGGGCCACTTGCCTTTGTCTGCTTCCAACCTCTTTTTGAGGTTTTTAATAATCACATTATTGGTTGATTCTACATGCCCATTTGTGCTCGGATGGTATGGTGAAGATATGATTCATTTAATTTTCAGGTTTTCAAGGAATTTTGTGACCTTTGAGCCTATGAACTATGGTCCGTTGTCATAGGTAATCTCCTTCGGTATTCCAAATTGATAAATTATGTTTTCCCATAGGAAATCGACCACTTCGCACGCGCCAATCTTTTTGTAAGGACCTGCATCAACCCACTTGGTAAAGTAATCAGTTAAAATTAAAAGAAATATTACCTTTCGGGGAGCCAGTGGCAGCGGCCTGATTATATCCATCCCCCATTTCATGAATGGCCATGGGGATAATGCCGAATGCAGCAAATCTGCAGGTTGGTGCACTAACGGTGCATGGTGTTGACACTTGTCGTATTTCTGAACGAATGCCTTAGGGTCTTGTTCCATCCGAGGCCTGTAGTATCCTGCCCTAACTAATTTTAGCACCATCGAATCCGCACCTGAATAATTCCTGCAAATTCCTTTGTGAACCTCTCTCATGATGTAGTTTGCCTTCAAGGCTCCCAAACATCGGGCCAACGGGCCTTGGAATGACCTTCTATATAATTGTCCTCTGGATAAGCTGTAACGAGCTACTTTGGTGCAGAGTGCCCGG